>UYYA01000213.1:0-88397 GCA_900624975.1 Angiostrongylus costaricensis | reverse complement strand
GTGCTAGCGTATCCAGCAATGTCTTGTCCAACGATTCGGATGCTTACGGTGTAGAGGTGTTCTCCGTGATTATTTCTGTCTTTTTTTTGTTATACCTGACCTTCCAGGTTTTTGTTGTCTTAGGTTGCGTCAGAATGCGAGACCTGCAGCGACGTGGGCCATCGGTGCAAATTATCCGGGGGTCTTCTTGATTGCTATAGTTAATTATTCGATGATATATGTACGTATATCAGTTATTCACTATTCTTGGATCTGCAATGCCTTGTTGCATATTGTACTGTATTCAGCATACAGAGCGAGTGATTCTTCAATTGGTCTTTAGAATTTCCGCGGAAATAAACTCTGATTCTGTAGGACTGCTCATATATAATGTCGACTCTAACTTTGAGTGAGCAATAGATATAAAACTCTACTCTGACGAAGGAACAGTTCAAATATATGACGATGTCTTTTGAAGTGGTTTTGTAATGTTACAGTAGTAGACATGAAATTTATTGAGCAAAATGACTTCGCTGCAAATGAATAGTACGATCTACAGTTCACTATTTTATCGGTTTTCGTTCACTTGCTGTTAATCGCCTTATTCACCACCGTGCTGAGACTTGATGGCGCATTTTGAATAGCGGCGAGAACCTAAAATAGAAATACATTTTGCATGAGAGATGTTATTCACATATCATTTCGCTATGGAAGTTCATTTGGTTGTACAGTGAGTGATAAAATACTGATATTAGCTTAGCCGTTTTATTTATTGCCTACTCTTTTTAACGGCAGGGTATATTGTGAAATGTAACTTCAACGATGCTGAGATGTTTGCAAAACTCCGGACCGCAGATGTCTGCGGTGGGGAACGAACGCAGTATTGTCCTTTCCTGGGAGTAACGCGTCACCACGACACCATGTGGGTCCTTCGTTTCGCCTGTCTCTCAGTTAGTTCTATCGATCTTTTGCCATCAGCAACCACCCGTCAGCGGGATTCATTTGGGGAGCCCAAATCGACAGTGAACCCATTTAAACTGAGGCTTTATTTATAATCACAATCTTAGCCGTTTTATTTACTGCCTACTCCTTTCAACGGTAGGGTATATTACGAAATATAACTTCAATGATGCTGAGATATTTGCAAAACTCTGATGCCGAGAGATTAGAAAGAGGAGGCAGTAAATAAAACGGTTAAGATTGTGATTATAACTAAAACTTCAGCTTAAGTGGATTCATTGCCCTTTTGGGCTCCCCAGATCTACCCCGTTGACGCGTGATTGCTTATGGTAGAGATCGATAGAACTAGCTGAGGGACAGGCGAAACGAAGGACCTGCATGGTGTGGTGGTGAACGCGTTACACCCCGAAAAGCACAATAGCGCGTTCGTTTCCCACCGCAGATATCTGCGGTCCAGAGTTTTGCAATTATCTCAACATTATTGAAACTGATATTAGCTTAAAATCTGGTGTAATTCGATGTGCCTAAGACCAGCATAAAATATCTTACAGGGTCTTTCAATGGAATGAAATGACTAATGTTACCTAATTTATGACCAGTGTCAAACCTACATCAGTAATTTTAGAAAATGAAAAAGCACAGATCGCCCTCTGAAAGTCAGAAACAACTTAGGATGGAGAGATAAATACAAATGATAGAACTCTCGGCGTTTACCAACCCCTGAGGGATGCGCCATGCATTCGACTTCGCTAAGCACCGTTGGAGGTGACTGAGTGCATATCTTGTCAATGGCCTTTACAATGACTCGTGGTGGCCTGCCGATGTATCGAGTCAGTGCTGCTATCCTCCTAGACAAATATGGTACCAACTTGCCGATTCCGGAGGAATGGAAGGCTTGGTGAGCTTTGGGCACGGGATCGATCCCGTGTGTACTGCAGGGGGCCTCCAACCACTGCGCTATACGCGTCCTAGTGTAGAGAGATAGTAAGATATTACCAAACATTAGCACTCACCCTGTCTATTCCATTGTTCCAACATTGGGCGACATCCAACTGAACCTCATCAATGGAAGGTATCTGAATTTTAAAATGCCAATTATTATTTAAAAAAAGTGCTAAGGACAAAAAAGAATAGGACAATCAAGTAGGAAAAACATAGAATTCTTACTTTTTTTGGGAAAACAACTGTTCCAGGCAAGATATACCTCTTTACGTTATTGTATAGATTAGCGCCCTAAATTTATGAAGTAGTGATCGAATGTCACACTAACAATTTGTGAAATACTAAAGTGGAGGAATACCTCGGAGACAACTAGTTTTAATGCTTACCATGGGCGCATGTAGCGTAGTGGTAGGAGGCGCTCTTCAATACACATGGGATCGATCCTCGCGCCCCATGCTCACGAAGCCACCCCTCCAAGGTCGGCAAGCTGGCACCGAACTTGTCTGCAACATTAACAGCACTGTCTCGATACATCGGCAGGCCAGCGTGAGTCATTCTAAACGCCAGATATGCATGCATTCAGTCACCTCTAAACGATGCTTAGTGATGTCGAATGCAATGCGCATCCCACAGGAATTGATCAACGCTGAGATCTTTATCTTTTTCTGACTTTACCATTATAATCGATCTGCTTATATTGACATAAACACGTGGTATAAGCAAGTATTACTACGAATAAGGGCTATTATCTCACATCCGTGAGCTTTTAACCATAAAACGTATTCCTGGAAGAAAACCCACCTATGGGAAGCTTTATGTACAAAAAACAAGAATAACGTTCCATGTAATTTACATCCAAGTAACCACACAGAAGACAATTGTTCAACAACGGAACTCGAAGATGCATGAAAAACATTTGATTTGAAATTCAATTCTAAGCGTAAAATACGATGCGTCCTAAAACGAATCACGTCTTCACGTTACTCTGCCAAATCATTAGTAGGATACACAAAACTAAAGGATAAAAAAGGATAAAGCTCTCAAGCATCGTTGGAGGTAACAGCATGCATATCTGGCTTTAAAATGACTCGGGATTGCCAACCGATGTATCGAGTCAGTGCTGCTATCCTCCCGGACAAGTTCGATACTAATTTGCCGACCTCGGTGAAAAAGGGGGCTTGGTGAGCCTGGTGCGGAGAATCAACCGTATCTGTATTGCAGGGCGCTTCAGACCACTGCGCTACACGCACCCCTTGTAGAGAAATATTCGATAGAAATCTAGCATACGAAGGATGTAAACCAACATTTTCATTGTCCAATGACCAAACATCACTGTCGATAGATAGCTTTACCGCGCCCGCAACGAGTGCAACTTTAATCGAAAACCTGGTGAAACGTCTAACTAAGACGATACTCCTATGTGCGAGAATAGGAGAAACTAACCTCGACAAACTCCAAAGAAAGCCCATGGTCAAATCGCTCCTAATTAGACTACCAAAGGATTTCGCAGTAGAAGAATATTGAACCTCTATCCTGGGCTAGGATAACGTTGTCGTTCACTGATTAGCACTAGAGCGCGAAATCTTCGTAAGCATGACGGTGGTGTGCTCTGAGGTTAACGCGACTTATCATTCTCATATCTTCAGTTGAGTTAGTTGACATGGATTCATTTCTTTCAACAATATTCGAATGTCAAGGGTTTTCAGTTGCTCTTGGCGTTGATAGTGGCAACTCCAAATACGTGGAGACCATAACCGTAGCGCTACATTTCTGTTCAGGTAGCAGTTCAGAATAACAGACGATTGTTTTCGTAGCTGATAACCCTGGATTACCACCGTTAACCAGCGATAGGGAGTGAATAGGGCATCACAATTAGACCCAATTTTCATCGTCTTTGTTACCATACCAAGCCGTTCGGATTCTGGTAATGAAGGTAAGCAGTACCTCAATAGTAGAGGCGTTGCCCCATTGTAGACAAGATAACGTTTCTCAACATTGTAAGACATAATAAGCGCATTTATTATTTGCAGTGAACCTTTAATATGTTACCATCGTAGGTGAGCATTATGTTTCCTCGCTGACTAACCGAATCCAATCTTCTCACTGAAACTTTCAGCACTAAATAGTTCACTTGATGGAAGCGTTCAGGATTTTCGAAATCGTAATACTGACCACTTGTATATCTTCGAGTGCTCTAGAATCTTCTCAGCATAGCTACAAATTCTTAGGTGTCAAGCTGCTATCTACAGCCGACTATTTCTAAGGGGATAAAGGACGTAGCTTTCGGCGTTAATCAATCCTTGTAGGGCGTGCCATGCATTCGTTCTCATCAAACATCGTTAGAGGTGAATATTATCAGTTCGTTGATAAAAGTTATCCCACTAAACAAGTTTGGTACCTATTTGCCGACCCCGGGGGTGGTGAGCTCGGGCGGAGCCGGGAGCGTGGGATCGAACCAACGATCGAGTGCGCACCGCACGGTATTTCAAGTCATTGCGTCAAACGCGTCCGATTGATGTCATACCATACACATTACACAGAACTTTTCTCTTAGTTTCGATTAGTTTTCGATTTTGTATTGTGTTAATCGGGTTAATATTGAAAAGGGAACGTTTTTCATCGCTAAATCGTTGTCGGTGTCGATATGCGTCCTTTGAAGGGCGTCTACGGTGCACCAGTTCATCGATTTCAGATTACGAAGCCAACGAGCGCTAGCCGTTCATTCCTTTCTTCTTACATCGGTAATGTTTAGCATTAAGTATTCGTGTGGGGTTTTCAGCTTAGAGAACCCGTTGAAATCTGTTCTATAATGACAAGGTTCGAATTCAAGTGCATCTTGTCGTGATCGCAAAATTCTAACACTTTGACGTACCAAAAATATTAGTCCTAGACCCGAGAAATGAAGTAGGAATGATGTATGAGCTCGGATTTTTATTTTCCTGGAGACCCGGTCAGCAAACTAGTTTGGAATATTCACGTATATTGAACACCATGCATGAAATGATTCACTTTCGACTATTTCACTATTCTAATTTTACCATCCGTGTTGATCCACTTAATTTGATAATGAGTATCTTATGAAAAGAATCGTGTGACTTGCAGTCTTCTTCGAACAGTAAAGTCCCACATGTGAGTGACGATTTTTGCACTGTCTCGAAAATCGCGCATGGGTAAGTTCATGCCCTAGTACTACTCGCTTTTATTTGGGAACATTGGGTTAGTTAACCTTTCGTTATATCGTTTACATATGTCCATTTCCCAATTGCTTTCGTTAGCCCATAATATATCGACGTTATCGAATACACGGGCATTGTTTGTCAATCCTTTCAGCAATTCCAGGAGGTGACATAGTTTGTTATTTCCCAGGTATCAGAATCGCTAAATTATGTACTTTCCTTAGTGGCAAGTGAAGTACGTGGGTGGATATTTTGGCTTTCTTTTTAAGGCTTTTAATGTAAACTTGCTGAGAGACAAGCGAAACGAAGGACTTTCGTGGTGTGGTAATGAACGTGTTATCCCCTCTAAGTGGTTATAGCGCGTTCGTTCCCTACCGCAGATACGTGTGGTACGGAGTTTTTCAAGGATCTCAGCATCACTGTGGTTGTACTTTTGGTGTAGTTAAACACATTTCAGATCTATAGTACCTTGATTTTCATACTCTAGAGAAGTTATTTGTTATGGACTGCTGTAAACTGATGTATCCATTCAATTCATGTTCTCGAAACTTTTGTTGTGCAGTGATCTCCGGGCAGTACTGTGGACTAATGCCGTATCGATATTGTATGCCATAATTAATCAAGTTATTTCAGTTTTAATGTGGCTGATCGTATGTACCTCTAATCGTGAATACTCCGTAGTGAGTGAAGAAGACGTTCTGAGCGGAAATGTCTCATGTGGATCCCGTGTTAAGGCATTCATAACAGACATCGAGAAAGAGGTTACCGTCATATTCATTGGTAAAAATCGCTCACAATGTGACCAGTACTGCCACAGATTGTCAAGATATTGTGGACCAGCAGATCCTGTCGAAAGTCAGAAAGCTTCTGGTGATGAAGCTCGTAGTGGGTGCGGTCCTACGATAGACGAGTCGCTGTTAGAGACCAGTGAGATGAAGCACGAACCAGGCGTCGAAACCTGTGAAAATGGTGAAGGAGCGCTTAAGATATCAGATGTAGCTGCTGCTAGGATCCTGGCGAACCATGACGACGTGGCACCTTCAACTTCATCTGAACCGGACAACAACAACTATAACGAAGGTATTAATGTAAAGATCATTATACATAGATGATGAGACCAGTAGACGAGAGAAATAATTACCAGTGGTTTATGTATGTAGGCGTTCGACGGAAGATATACCGGTCAATACCTCGAATTTCTTTCAGGCATCTCATTGCTAAATATTCTCCATCAGTTTACAGGTGCTAATGTTGAAGTGCCGCATTTCTTCTTCATGGAGTTATTACGAACGATGAAGAAACTTCGAAGCGAATGTGGTGCTAGATTCAATCGGCTTGACAATCAACTTGAAGACATGGTGAGTCGCATGAGTGCTATCGAGGAATTCATTCGAAGAGATGCTGGTGCCCATCATTCAATACCTTCGAGCACGAACAATGGAAGTTCGCTGACATCAACTCAGATTGGCAATAACGATCTGGGCGTCAACATGTTTTTCGATTCGTCACCTAATGAACAAACTTCAAGTGAGTTACGTCTTCTGTGCGTTAAAGTCAGGTTAATCGTATTCCTTGACTAATCTTTTGCATTGCTTTACTTTTATGTTCACCGAGATAGTAAAACTGTATGTATGGATAATCTAGATATACTTACATGTAAACTATCATTGTGAAATAGTTCAAGTATTCCAGTAATTCCTCCTAACAGTTTACCATCTCATCGTAGCTGAGAGCTGTTCCTGGGTGTCAGCTTGCGGTGTACAGTGGTGGATTTATCTCCTTGGAAGGGTCTCCCAAGCTGAGAAGGAGTTTGGCGTTTCCATCAGGAATCCTAACTAAGAGTAAACCAATACCAGGGTCCGTCACCGTCCCGGTACCAAACTCGTCGCATGGTGGCTAATTTCCCTTTGATCCACAAGGGTGACGACTGCCTGTAGTGGTGACGACCTGGGGCAGACTCGCCTGGCTGACCTCGACTCAAGGGAACCACAATGGCTAAACCAGCAAAGCTCCGAAAAACAGAGATTATGCTGAGGCCCGCACAACCAGTGAGGACGTGCCATCTAAGTATGTAGGTAACTGTTCCAGTAGTTGTGCTGACCGTTTAGATTACAACAAATAAGTATTTGTGAGGGAATAATTAGTTCTTTACTTGAATCTTTTGCATTGATAGATTCTTCTAGATTTCTTTGATATTTGTAATTGTTTACTACGCTAGTGAGTTTAAAATTGAAGTTTCAGAATTACAATATCCGTATCCGCACCTTAGTGAGGTAGACGTCGATGCAATCCAGCGAGAAGCAAAGTCTATTACATCTTTCGCAAGAAAGGTACAAATCATTCATTTCTGGTGTTGATCGATCATGTTCAAGTAGTACTGGTTAGGTTCAGTACTGAGAAGGAAATAAAGGGTCTGATTTCGATTCCAGAATTAGCAAATATGATTGGGGATGGATGGATGCGTTAGCAAAAAACAATGAAATTTTGCTATAAAGACGAAAGTTTGCATCTGTGAATATTTCTGATATGCATCATAGCTCCCAGGCAACATACGTTCTGTCTAGTCCTTTTGCCACTATTACACATTCAGAATGAAACGCTGAAGGAATTCCGTACGAAGCTGCGGTGCATGAAACTAGACAATTAGAGATAAAGAAAATTAAAGATAAAGATAAGGTGAAGAAAAAAGACAACGATTAAAGAAAGGACTTTTGCTCTTTTTCTTCAACGTGGAAGGACGGATGCCATAGTAGACTATCATTTACGAATAGTATCTTTTTCTACGCATATTTAAAATCAATATTTAGATAGACTGCGGAAACTCCACATAGTCTGTAATATCTGCTTAATTTGGATCCGTTTAGAATTTGTCTATTCTTACCAACACTACAGGCCGTTTTGGGATAAGGACAACTAAACAAAATCCAAAAATGTTCCATGATCTATGGAAGCGTCCTTTCTTCTGTAGCTTAGAGCCGTGCTTTCCGCCAAGGTTAAATTTCACGTGTTTCTACTTATACATGGATACCTGGACGGCCCTTCCCTTACTGGTTGTGTGGACCCCAGCATAACTTCTTTTTTTCCGAGTTTTGCTGGCCTAGCTATTGTGTTTCCTTGGAGTCCCAAGGTCAGCCTAGCCAAAATCTTCCCCGGATCGTCATCACCACAAGCAGTCGCAGCCTTGTGGATCAGAGAGAAACTTGTCACCATGCGTCTATGTCGATGCCAGGATGGTGATCGGTCCTTGTATTGGTTTACTCTTAACTAGGTTTTCTGATGGAAAAGTCGGGCCCCTTCTTGGCCTGGGAAACCCTGCTGGGCGACAGATAGTCTGCTTACAATTTAGTAAATCCTGTGCTTCTTCGATTGGTTTGTCTGAAATTACGAATCTCGTTTAGGTTGATCGTATTCTTTTTGCAAGCGACCCGGACAAAGATAGTCCTATTGATGCACGCAAGGATAAGGCTAAGGTATGGTTCTGGTAATTTCACTTTTCTTATTGTTATATAGTTTTTCTTATGTTTCCTTCAGTTTATTTGAGCATCTAAAGAAGTTATTCGTAACCATGGCTCTTGATTATATCGTAATTTGATGACGTTCACGTGCATTCTTCCATGAAGGCATCATCAATCGTAGGAGAATGACTACAATTATCTGACCAGAGTAGTACATATTTCCTATTTCTCAACGTGTAGGCTTCCCAACAACATCTTCTATTTCATTGTAGGATATATATACATACAAAATGCTAAGTAATAATATTGACCTCTCATTCTAAAATTTTTCACGGCAAGGTGTGATGTGCAATTCAACTGTAACGATGCTGACATATTCGCAAAACTTGGACTCCGGGACAGATTGAACCACGACTACCCCTCTCCGGGAACTCGCGTATTACACACTGCACTACGGTTGATTGCTAATGGCAGCGTTAGGTAGAAAACCAGCTGATAGAAATGCAGAGCAAGGGCCTCCGCGGTGCAGGATGTAATACGCGAGCCCTTGGAAAGGGTAATCATAGTTCGATCTGCCCCAGAGTTGAAGTTGCAAATATCTTAGCATCTTTACTAAATAATATTTAACTTTTAAAGATCATGTGGCTGAAAATGTTAATTCGCACTCTACATCCAACTGCGAATGATCTCGATGATGCTGCAAGATGGGCAGCCTGCCGACAAGCAATCAACGACTATTGCAGGAGGTTTGTAGTGCTTTGTTGTTGAAGCCGGTGCTAAACTCAGACATGTTTCAAGAATCGAACATGGACGAATACGGTCAAGTTGCAGGTCAGGAAAGCATCTAAATGAGTCGGAACGAGTGCATCTGCTGCAGCTCGTTGCAAATCGAAGTCATGAGGAGGCTGCGGCTGAGTTTAATCGATTGCATCCAAATCGAGAACCAATTAGGCAGAGTAGTGTTACCAGACTAATAGCGAAGTTCAAAGAAACAGGTTCGATAATGGACCGACCTCGCTGTGGAAGGCCAAGGAGATCAACCGACGGTGTAAATACAGCGGCTATCGTTGCCAAGTTCCGTGAGAATCCTGAGAAGTCTCTGAGACAAATGGCTAACGAAACGGGAATGTCAAGAAGTAGTATCCACCGGATTCTGCGAGCTTACAGAGAAAAGCTGTGATTACCTTAACTTCCATTATTGGGAAGTGAATTGTTTGCGTTAATCATCATGTTTTATTCTGTTGTATATAAGATAGTAGCATAAACAAATCATTAGTAATGAGCATAACATAGAAGACTTCTTGCATAAATAGTCCGCCTTTTTCTTCAAATCGAATTTAAAGAGGTGGCGCTTTTTGACGGATAAGGGACAACTGGAAGGACATGGAAAGGTCTTCGAAGTGCAAAGTGTTGGGACTTTGTTTGAAACCATGCCATTTTCAGATTACGGCAAAAGCGGAAACGTGTTTCGTCGCACACGGGAACGACTTGAAATGTACACTAACAAGATTCGTAAACTATGAGCACTGAGCACCCCCTAGCCTTTATTGTGGATTTCTAGTTAGAGTTATGTGTTTACACATCATCTTTTGAAGACCACTGTTTGTAAATTACTGAAGTTTTTATAACATAACTATAATACCTACTCTCCATAAGTACAAGCAGAGCGGATTCCTTCCTTTGTTCACGAGAAAGAATAGAATAGCTCATTAGAGTCACTAAATAGCTATTGTTTACTGTAGTGACTGATATGAACGACACTGTCCCACATGCATAAGTGATTCCAAATCACAAGGTCATCTCGTATATCGATTGCTGATCGTGGTTTTGTTATCTGAAGTATTGCTGGTTAGAAATGCTTGTGCACAACATAAGTAGGGCATTCGCAATTTTGATACGTGGTATGATAAATGGTTTTAATAAAGAGATAAGAGATTATGCACAGTTTTTGAGCAGTGGTCACATCTCACACTTATGAAGATAGATTGAGCAAAACATGTAGAATAGTTATAGAAAGGAGTTGGCGAACATGTAGTAGTCGTGAACTGCTCTCAGGAATGAATAGTTGAATATTTATTTTACATTATGCCTTCAATGGTATAGCGTGACCTTAAAGTGTTTTGGATTTCTAAGCTAAGTTTCTTGGGAATACTGGGGATGTTTGCAATCAGAGACGAGTACAGATTCTAAAGCTAGACTGTAACCATACAAGGAATGAATGACTAGTTAGAGTGCTGTAGTAAGAAAAAAGAAGCTGTCAGATGAGATGGAAATTAGATGTTTAGTGGTAATTACATTGAAGTATAATTAACAATACATTCAATGTAAGTAAATCCTAACCCTTTGTCGTGCTACGACTTTCATCACGATATCTCGCCAAAACTAGTGATCTGAGCATCCGAACCTTCTGAAGAGTCCAAAAAATATCGTAGTAGTAAATCTTCCACTCATTGCATATGACGTGACCACACAACGATGCTGAGATATTTGCAAAAGTTCGGACCGCAGGTGTATGCGGTGGAGAACGAGCTTGCTACTACCCTTTCCGGAGGTTAACGTGTTCACCATGCGGGTCCTTCGTTTCGCCTGTCTTATTTGTACAAATGTTATGGGAACAACTAACTGCTACTTTCTTGGTAGTGCTTAATATCTATAGCAATCTACCGATATTTCGATGCGGCTCTAGAATAGTAACTTACTGTTATACGCTAAGCTGTCGTTGCTATTCACTTCCCTGTAAGTATTCTCTGGACAGAATGTTCGCTTATGCGAAAAGAAGACGAAGACACTCCGCAATATCTCTCCACATCCTCTGAGAAAACGTTTACATAGATACCATGTTCCAGCAGATGCGAACTCACCTGTACTGTGGTAGTACTGCTCACTGCATGTCGAAGATCTGTTGACCCTGCGGCAAGCACTGTACGTAGTAGGCCAAATACGATTCGTTACTTAACACACAAAACAATTATGAAGAATAGTCCAGAGAAAAATGTAGCAAAAGGTATAAAGGATAAAGAAAAAGTATGAAGATGTGGACTGATTCATATGACTGTAGTTCTGCACTACGGTACTAAAATGTTAATCAATGGGCTACTACAAAAGAATGATAATGGCATAGTAATGGAAAATTGGTGTAATAGAAAATAATCCTTCAAAAAGTTGACATTAATGGTTCTAAAAAAATGTTCTTTTCCTTGTTCTGTTTCCAAAACAGTTTCATGGATATAACCAATGTACTGCAAGCGTTACCTATGCAGCTTGTATCAGTATCAGCAGTTGTCAGTGTCGTGTTAGTTGATGGCATGTCCATTATCTCTTCCACACGAGAAATCTCTAGACTTGTAGTATTCCAGAGTAGGAGATGGCGCATGGGTTGTGATGCCGTCGGTCAGGAAACAATGGCGCTAGTTGGATCCCATGCCAATGTTCTCCACCAATCCACGTGCGGAATGCCTTAGCCCCCCTATAAGGAGGGAGGAGGAGAAGGAGGTTTGACTCGATCGGCATTCTACGATATTCATTAAGAGGAACAGAATCCTCGAGCAGAAACCGAAACAACACGCGAATTATTCGAAGACCATTGTGGATGTTGAATGCGAGGATACCAATCGAACACAAGAAGTCCTGGGATCCGCACAGTAGACTTGGTGATGGGTCATGTAGAATACATAGATAGAAAAAGTAAATAAGAGCGTGATCTGGCTAGCAGAGTGTCTATGGTATACGATGAAACATTCTGGAGGTCCTGAGAAGAAAACCACCGCCAGTGCTCTACGGTTGCGAGTGTGTTCAGCCAAGTTTTCCTCCTGTGTCTGTTTTTCCCTACGTATTCTGTTTTGCCTTTTTATCTCTGGATTTAAACGTTACTTATCATAAACCAAATGTAGCTTGTAGGTCAGGTAAAATTGTCAAGGTTTAGTTCCACAGGAAAGCAACTTTGAACGAAGAATTACGTTCGGCTTCATGAAACGAAAAATAGGATCAAAGCGACCAATTTATCCCTATTAGTAGACTCCCAATAGTCGAGACAGCTGGGCAGCCCTTATTCCAATAGGGTAAGGCAAAGAAGTGATTATATTCCTATAGAAATCACTGGGGTCTGAGATAATCTTTCCGTTGTTATCGTAACTGTTACCTGTTTATGTTTTTAATTGGTTTCGAAACAATATTTTGCTATATAACGGCCTTGTAATGTATAAGATGGCTACAGGTCGTCGTTCATTGCCTATATTTGTTAGATATTCTTCCCAGGATAAAGAGTAAATAAAAATAAAGCTCTCGGCGTTGATCAATCCCTGAGGGATGCTCCATTCGACTTTATTAAGCATCGTTGGAGGTGATGGAATCCACATCTGGCTTTTATGGCCTACCAATATGTCGAACCAGTCCTGCTATCCTTCCAGAGAAATATGGTACTTAATTGCCGATCCCGGAGAGATGGAAGGCGAGCCTTGGGATCGGGAATCGATCCTATGTGTGTATTACGGGGAGCCTCCGGCCACTGCGCTGCACGCGTCTTTGTTCCTTCGCAGATTAATAGCTAATTAGTTTGTTCTAACATCAGAAGTAGATGATAGAACCGAACCAGCTATAGGAATTTATTCAACTTTATAGTGTTCATTCTGATCGTCTCGATCTTCTCAGTAGTGACGAACGTTCTTGTGTGAAATGACAACTGTGGAAGATGAGGTTACGAAATAAGCGCGTTGAACACCACTCGAGTTTCTGCTTTCTAAATGAAGTGCTTTACAAACTTTTGATCGCACTAAGGCTTTCTTATTGTGTCTTGTGAAAATTCTTTAAGTTTTCTCATGATTCCACTTATTTCATTACCATTTCATACGAACCTTCAGAGAAGTGCTTTAAAATGCCAGTGAAAAGGTGTTCTACGTGAAGAAAAAGATGTAACAGCCATAGGCGTTTGAGTTCCCATTCTACCACTTCCTCTTTCAGAAACAAACAACACTGATTTGTAAATTTTATCCCAAGCAAGTAACTTGTCATGGATATGGTTGGCTATTTTGAAAAGGCGGAACAAACTGCTGTGGACCATTGTCGTACCTTCACAGCTGGCGACACCCATACAGAAGTGCCCATTGAGGGAAATCGCCAATCGACTTTGCGAGGAACTGGAGAACTTCTTGATAGAGGTATTTTTTTTTATTCGCTTGCAAGAGCTTGAATGTCTCTTGAAATGTCCTTCTAATGCATGACGATCGCTGTTTGCACTTCCTCCTAAGTTATTATAAGTAGACAGTGGGAATTTGTACACTTGGGAAAACTTTCTGGTAATCATTTAGAGAGTTTCATCTAGTCACGAGAGACGCGTGTAGCGCATTGGTCGGAGACTCCTGCAGTACACATGGGATCGATTCCTGCGCCCCAGGCCCACCAAGCCCTCCACTCCTCCGGGATCGGCAAACCGGTATCAGACCTGTCTAAGTGGACAGCAGTAGTGAATCGACACATCAGCAGGTAACCGCACGTCATTGTATAGGCCAGATATGCATTCATTCACCTCCAACGATGCCTAATTAAGTCGAATGCATGGTTCATCTCTCAGGGATTGATCAACGCCGAGAGCTTTATCGTTTTTTTGTCCATGGTGAGATTACCAATGTAATTTACTACTAATTTATTACTGAAGTCCTAATAATATCAAGCGTTTTTCGATACTCTTTTAGCTTTGTGTTATCAGAAATAACCTAGTTAGCTGGTCGAATGAACATTAATGTTTACGTTTTACTTGAATACTTCGCCTCGTATGTGGTTTGGTCCATTCTTTTTTCTCTACTAATAGTAATCTCAACCTTACCGAACATTTGATCTCCAACACGTCTGGTTAAACTGTGGAATTTTAAACAGCGAGCTCAGTTTAAAAAATAACATAAGTAAAGGGATAAAGCTCTCGGTGTTAATCAATCCCAGAGGGATGCGCCATGCATTCTACTTTATTAGGCACCGTTGGAGGTGAACGAATGCATATCTGGCCTATACAATGACTCGCGGTTACCTACTGATGTGTCGATTCAGTGCTGCTGTCCTCTCAGACAGGTCTGGTACCAGTTTGTCGATTCCGGAGGGATGGATGGCTTTGTGAGCCTAAGAGTGGGGTTCGACCCAATGTGTATTACAGCGCGTTCCCTACCACTGCGCTACACACCCATTTTTTAAAATAGGATTAGATGATGAAGGCGACATAGGAAAGAATTGTTTATCGTAGGTAGCTTTCTCACTTTTGTACAGAGTGTCGAATTACCAGCAACTAAAGGTTATTTGAACTCTGTGTCCAGTACATAATCGAAACATTTATTGCCTACTCCAATGTGTTAGTTGTTTTGCACGATTTGACATCCATCACTGCTTTTTTGTTGTTCCACTAAGTTAATTTCAGATAAAATGGCAAGTCACGGTGTCGAGATCAAATGTCGTCGCGGACGACCTCCTAAAGCAAAACAACAATCGGAAGTGCAAGGTATAGCCTGCGAGCAAAATGGTATATCTTTGTTTTGTCTATATTTTCTTAAAAATTAGTTCTTGTTTACAGTTTTATAAACAAGCTGCCAATGACTTGCATAGAAATAAAAGGATAAAAGGATAAAACTGTCGGCGTTGATCAATCCCTGATGGATGCGTCGTGCGTTCGACTTCACTAAGCATCATTGGAGGTACATCTGGCATCTGAATGCATATCTGGCCTTTACAATGACCCGCGATGGCCTGCCGATGTATCACCTTTTGAAGGTTTGAGCCCGTCTGCTGAAGACAGAACAGTATTTAGCGAGGGCATATCGCACTACTTATGGAGCATTTGATGTACAGATCTTCGAAAAATATTTCATTTTCGAGATCCAAAGCAATGTCCATGGAAAGTAAAACAAACATGAATTGGTGTTATGACTAGAAAAGTTGTCGACTCGTAGATGAGAAAAGCGTTGAAAAGGATCTCTAGATAATTCAACTGTCTTCTAACCACGTGTACTGTGTATAGACGTCTTTGTGGATCACGTCAAAGTAAGAAAAATTTCCCTCGCTATAGGAGGAATTGCTGATCTGTCGGTTTGTACGAAAAACGAGGGAGTAATGACCTTTAATATATTCCGCTGAGGAACTCAACAAGCTAATCGTGGACGAAATGCTTATTTTAGCGTGTTTTATGAGCTTTTTTTTGTTAAGCAATGCATAACTAAGGTGTATTCCGTAAACAATTCGATTCCTTAGACACTAATCATAAAAGTTCTCTTTTAACCTATGTGAATTTGTGTTTAACACGTATTTAGATTGTTGAGCTTACACGAGGTTGATAGAGATCGGCTTCATCATAGCCGACTTTTCGAGTCAATGATCCACACTTGTTCGTGTTCTCGATGTGGCTTCTTCCTTGTCGTACTGACCCGAGTTGATCATAGCTAGTAGAGTCGTCACATCGAGAAGGCGAACAGCTGTGGACCATCGACTTGGATAATCGGCTCTGATGAAGACGAAGACGACGAAACATTAGCCGAATAAATCTATTTATCAACCTCATGTAAGTTCAACAGTTTAAATACATGTTAATTATTTTGCTACAGAGGTTAAATGATGATCGGTTTGAAAATTGTTATGTATTTAGTTCTTTATATGACCTAACTTCACATATTGTGCTAGTAGAACTAGTTCTTTCACTTAGTTCGTTATCTCATTCATGGTTGTCTTTGAATTCTGGTCCAGTTAGTTTTACCTAAAATCCTGCGATAGCTCTAATAGAGCATTTGTAGGTCTTCACCACCGGCATTCGTTCATCACAAGGAGCATTTCCCGCATAGATCTGCCTCCATTTTGTCGACACGGGAGGGAAAGAGAACTTGGTTAGCTTGTGTTGTGGTTTCACCACTCGTGATTCATTGTATCACATATTATCTACCACTGCACTTCATGATTCTTTTTGGGCTGGTTAAGACATGTGATTCAGAATATAGCCCCACATATTCTTGGATTCGTCTAAAAACGGGGCCACAATTATGGAAACAGTATTATACGACGTTGCAAAAAAAAAGTCTAGAGTAAGGAATCCATGTTTTTGAAGGTAACTTTGACAAAGCAGATAATGGAAATTATACGCTGCTCTTGGCAGACAGCACAGTGGTAGTGACGCTGGTCTTTACGAGCACGGTGCTAGTTCAATCTCGCTCCAATCTCACCAAGCCGCTCATCCCTCCGCGGTCTGGTACTTGCCAACGAACTTATCCGGAAGAAAGTCACTCTCTGCAATTGGAACGCTCTAACCCGGCAATCTCAGGACTCCAGGGAGAATCTAGACTACCAGAATTCTACGACATTCAAATTGAAGTGAAAGTCCTCCAGCAGCAGTCGAAGCCACACGTAAAAGATGGATGATCTTCGTGGATAATGGATGCGAGAAGCGCTGGGATCCAATCAGGAAATTTGAAAGATGGGTGGTATAAAAAATGATATAATATTGTCATGAACGACCTGTGGCAATAGTAATGGAAGAGTAATTTCATAAGTATTAAGTTAGCGTGGTTTATTTTGTATAAAGCATGGTTTATTTTGTATAATGTTTATGAGAAATTCGTACTAATTTAGACCATCTTCTGAATGCTTTCGGTAGCACTTAAAAAGATACAGTTTTCTCAAGTCCAGTATCTGCCTTCTTTTTTCCATTAGAGTTATTTAATCATTTTTAATGAGATAAATTCTTTATTTCATAAATTATCACCTTGTAGTTGTACTACTTATGCTTTAGTATCGGCGCAAAAGTAGATACACGCTTCCAACAATACTGTGTTTTTCTTAACCTTTTTATTTACTGCCTACTATAATTTTTCACGGCAGGGTATCATGTGAAATATAACTAAGATGATGCTGAGATATTTGCAAAACTCCGGACCGCAGGTGTTTGCGGTAGGGAACGAACGTGCTATTGTCCTTTCTGAGGAGAAACGCATTCACCACCACACCATGCGGCTCCTTCGTTTCACCTCTCTCAACTAGTTCTATTGATCGGCGCCATGAGCAATCACTGTGTTTTTCATTCGGCGCAGAGTTTAAGGTAATGGTTTTGAAAGCTCCTCAGTGATATACAGTTTATCAAGAAAGGAGATAGCGTTGGGACAAAGTATCATCAGAAACGCCTTGCTAAAGGAGAATTAAAAAAGGATGGTGAGATGTGAGCAAAACCCGAAACCCTCACCGAAGGCTCACGTTCTAGCAAGAGCCTTTGTTGTTGTGGTGGGTAGCAAGTGACCCACTTGTAAAGGTAGTCGTGGATTCGACGCCCAATAGAAATCCCATGTTGTATTCATATCTTAGCATCCTTGTGGTTGTACTGAAGTGAGGTCATCCGCGAAGAAAAGTTCCGTTAGGTCTGTTAGGACATCTTTCTACCCTTAATTATGACCATTGTAATTTGATTTTTTAATAATAATAATAATAATAATAATAATAATAATAATAATAGTAATAACAATGATAATTTTATAGTAGTAATAATATTTTCGTTATAATTTTCATTGTGGTTATCCCTTTATAGTTTTCAAAGTGTGGAGATGTAATACTGTGGCAAAGTTCATGGGTAATTTTGAATTAAAAGAGCGAGAAAGCTCCAATGGAGACCAACTGCATAGTTTTCGGAAAAGCTTTCTCATGATGTCGACAGGACAGTGATGAGCAAAATTTAAGTATCCGAGCTTGGGGAAAAGAAAACGAAGGAAAATTGAATTAAGAAAGTTATGATTTATGTCGATATTAGAAAGAGGTAAGCCCAGCTCCACTTTTGGAGGAAATGTATGTTTTTGCCTTTTTCAAAGAATTTTCGCTTTGAAAATTAATTTCCTCTCTATTTATGCTTTTTCTAGAGCGAATTCAAAACGAGGAAGCATTGCGAGGTCCTTTGCCCTCCATTGCTGGTGTTAAACGAAAGTCACCGAAGGTTAGATACACTCACAGTGTGGAATTTTTGGCTAAGCAGGAACGAAGACGTGTAGAACGAGAAGCGCTGAAGGAAAGAAATCGAGAGTTGAGGAAGGCTTGCAAAGATGCGAAACGAAGGAAGAAGTTGGAGGAGAAGGAACGGAAGAAAATGGAAAAATTAAAGCGAAAGGAAATGAAGGAGATGTTACGACAGCAGAGAAGGGAAATGCATAAGGCGAAGAAATTTGTTGCGAAACAAGCATCGCTCGAAAATATGGAAAAAGTTCAATTACCTGTAAGTGTTCTTGAGAGTTCTTTCAATAAATGTTTTTTTTGAGGTACTATATCTTATACTTCCCATAGGTAATTTGCGTTGAGGACACTAGCGAAGTCTTCATTTCGAGTACATGCGGTGTTGTATGTCCAGTGATTGACTTAAGTATTTTCTGGAGGATCTTTATTGTGGGAAAGATCTTCTTGAACAGATGGATGGTATTACTTCGTATTTTAATTTAGCAATGGTTCTTGCATAATTGCACTGCAAATAGATTGGCTAATTCTATTTTTGTGTACAAGGAATTACAGTGTTGTTTAGATTTTGGATGAAATTCAGTCACATCGAAATGGAGTTGTAGCGTACTTTGTTGTGGAACATAATGAGGCGGCAACACAAGTTGGTTTCCGAGTAGCATTCATAGACGATAATCACTCTTTGTGGAATTCACAACCTTTCTTCAGGGTATTCTTTACGCACAGCTCGCAGATACTTCCTTTTCTACACTTCCAGAAGAGATGTATTTTGTACAAACGGTAACATTTAGTGTTACATTTTATCCTTATTTGTTGTTTTCAATGAAAATTAGGAGTGGAGATTGGAGTTGACGAAATACATAAGTTATGAAATCTTTGCTTTGCACAAGTCTTCGCTTAAAACATTTGAGAAATTCCAATTTCTTTGTGTGAATTTACTAGTTGTTGGCTCCATTGTGGAGTTATTCTGCTGGGACCATTCGATAGAAGTAACACTTGGCTTGGGCCATTTTATCGACTACTTTGTAGCTTTTAAATCGAAAAGGTTTTTTCTCTTAATTTTTACGGTAGGAAATATTGAATGTGATTGGTCACATTGTTAAGCAATCGGAAAGAAACCGCTCTGCAATGTTCAACACAGTTTTCGATGCTCGCTTCATATCCGCGACAGACCATTGGCCTTCATTTTTCTATGCTGTTGTGCTAATGCGGTAATGTTTCAATTCTATCCTTACGGTAACTACAAACGTAATAGTATCTTTACATCTAATTCGTCTAACGAACTGAAGTGCGTTGCTGTGTACATGACTGATTTTCTTCTTTAACCGTCGAGTTATTCAAGTGTATCTTTCAGTGAGTCAGCATCTCTCCATGACCTTTGGGTCAACTATAATAAATCACCAATAGGAAGTGATGAAAAGAAGGCGTGGAGTTTGGGGACAGTTGGTCGTCTTGCGTCAGACATCCTCGAAGTGAGTCTTTTCTTGTCTCCAGTGATTTCTCTTGAAATAACTCCACTTTCAGTGGTTATCGGTTCGGTCAATTTGTTGACTATGAATGGACACTTCTATTCTAAACAAAATTTTACCTAGTACTATTCCTTATTCACTGTCTTTCTTGATGAGCAATCGGCAAAAACTCTTGGAGCGTTTTGGATTAAATCTAAAATTCCAAAATTGAACAACATGGAGGAGTGTCTTGCGATCACACTTGACATATCGCCATACCTCAGGCTGATTCTCTGACCTAAGCCGGACACATTCCTCGCCCATGTACAATATAATATAACTCTCCACAATATAACTGGAAGACTTACATAGAACAAAATGGCTGGCTTTTAAAAGAAGCTGTTTATTGTGCGATTTGGAATTTTTATGTAAAGTTTTGCTTGCCAGGCTTATGAGTGTTTGCCTGAATGGATCCCATGTTTGTTTGAGTTTTCCAGGCTCTTAAGAAGGCGAAATTGCGGAAACGTCAGCTATTCTGTATTAATAAATGCTATAATACCAACCTCATGCTTACTTATCAAGGAAAACAGTGTATTATTAATCAATGCCGAGGTTAAGAGAAAGTTCGTCTTGGGAATATTCCTTATATTTTTTAGATCATTGAGTTCACGTACGAAGCTGGCTACACGTTCCGAAATATTGAGATGTCATATTTTCGTGTAGACGTCAGAACTCGTCGGGTGTTCCTCGAAAATGCATCTGAGGTGAATGTTACGGTGCAAACAGTTAGTTGTTCGTAACTTTCAAAGATTTTCAGTTATAAAAAATAGATCCTTTAGCATAGGAGGTCACAATTAGTTCACTAAGATGCTGAGAACTTTTGGAAACTACTGATTAACCGATTAAACAAACGCAATATATGCATGCATTAATTGCTTGTTTGAAGTGATTATTGTCAGGTGGTAGTAAGCACAGAACTGAAGGACATAGCTCTGTCTGGCGACTCAATATCGCATAGTCACTGGCTTGGTACTGCAGAGTACGCACCATTATGTTGGCACCGAAAGGGAAATAGTAAGTAATTTTTGTTTTTCAAGAAGAAAAGTAGCATTTACTCAATTAATTAAACAGCCGTCTTCATATATCATGAAAAATCGGTTGGACTTCATCACAATCTTGATTGAGTTCCTTTTTAGGGAATTTTTTCTCTCGCTACATTCTTGAAAGATGTGCATTAGGTTTCTCATGTTGTTTTTTTTCAATATTCAACATACATGACACCCGCAAACATCATCAGATACATTAGGACCCACCATTATGTCCTATTCCGTGAATTCCTGCACGTTTAACCGCTTCTCTGTTCGAAGCACGACCCTTAACAGAAAAAGATACCGTTTATGAGTTCCAGAAAACCGTATTTTAATTGCAGTGCAATAGGGAAACTTATATTTTCTTCTTAAAGATCTGTAGATCATACTGGTCTTAATTTCGATTAAGAAACTTTATTCGTTACAATTCAAGGCAATGCTTTGTTGTTTAGGACCGGGAGGTGTAGTTGTTTTTTGACATGCGCATGACATATTCAAATCAATTCGCATGGTCCCGGATATGTGTATGTTATAAACATAAGTCTTGTTTTGCATTAGTTTGAAATTTTGCCGAATGACACACGAGATTTCGTGAAGACGGATCAGTTAACGTTGTTAAATATCGCCTTGTAAGCTCTATAGTGTTCCATTAGCACTATGTTACCACTATTTTTCTTCTACCGATATTAATTACAGGAAGTGTTATGGGTGTGGCCGATTGTGCAGAAGTCCTACTATACATAGTACTCGATATGACCGGATTCCTAACGTGGAGAGGGCTTCATAAGGATCTCGTATGTATATTGTTGAAATCAAACGTAATTTCGAAGTTTTGTTCACTTGTTTGCAGAATAATTGGACAAGGTGGGGACAGCTGGAATAGATATGTTGTTATATTGTGCATTTCGAAAGAGTAATCAGCTGGACATAGTGATGTGGCAGGTGGTTTAACGACAGTGAATAATGAATTGTGGTGTTTAAGGAGCGAGGCCACATAAATGCTACAATTTTGAAAAGGTTGCTTAATTATAAGCTAGCAAGAGACGCGTTATCGACAGCATTCAGAGTATCCAATTCCTAATTGTAATTCCTCAATGTCTAATTATTAGGCGTGGGGTAGTGCAGTGACTGGTGATGCCGCCGATCAGTAAGCAAATGCGCTGGTTCGACTCCTCCTCGACGCTCTCCTACAATCCACGTGGGAATGCCTAAGCCGGCCTCTCTCCAAGACTTCAAGGAGATTTGACTTGACCAGCATTCTACGACATTCAAAAAGAAGGCGAAATCCTCGAGCAGCGTCCGAAACAACACTCAACAACAAATGTTCGATAACAATTGTGGGCGACGAGCGCTAGGAAAATGAATCGAATCCAAGAAGTGCTGGAATACACGTAGTAGATGTGATGACGGGCTATGTAGAGTAAAAATAAAATGCCTAATAATTTCCATCGGACGCGAATTGCGTTAACGATTAGTCGTATTAGCTTCAAATAACAGCATATTGGTGCGCAAACTCATAGTTCTATGGAGGGAAACAAAAGAGAGGGCTTAAAGCAAAAAGATCAACAGTGTTTGTAAAAGTAACATTCCCACCAATAAGCAAGAGCGTCGACATTGCAGTTGAGCTTTCTTCGACAGTTTGTTTAAAATAGCTGCTTTTCCAGTGTATATTGAATGATTCCTCGATAGAAAGTCTCATTAACTACTTCGGTTCTATGATTACATAACGTGGAGGTAATAATGCTATAAGCAGACAAAGGAAAAGAGATTCATGGATGGTCGTAAACGTTTCTCTCACACGGCACATGCATACACGGAGTGGACAGACTTTCAGCTCTCGTATAGAAGGACTACTTTGGAAGTCAGTTGTGTAGTAGTAACCGAAAATGGACTCGTATCTGATACGCCTACCCTTCAATCACTATGATAAAGTGGGAGAAGGTAGTAACGAAAGCAGACGAGGTCAATTTCAGTATTCTGCTTTTCGGATCCAGCATTTGCATGATATTCATATTCTTCATAAATGCCAAAGTCCCTCAAACGAAATTTACTGTTGTCCAGCAATCAACTGAGAGCACGAAGTTTGCAGTTAATCACTCCAATAGATGCAATGAAGGGTTTCAGAGAATTGGGCATTCTATGAGTGCTTAGAGTTTTGCTCTGCTTCTTCAGGAACTCATTTTCTTTGAAGAACATGAAATGAGTTATGACTTAAGTTCCGAGTTTTGCTCATTTCTCAACATCCTTGTGATTGAATTTTTACGTGATATCCTGTAATGGAAAAAGAATGGACAGTAAGTAAAAGCTGAAACAACGCGATTAGACATATTCGTCGTCCACTTTATTTTTGATTTTCTATTGTTTATGATCTTCTGCTTTACCATTTAGATCCAACGATACAAGGAACAATTCGACAAGAGTTCATTACCCGCTCCGTGAGTGGCCATCTGTAGCATGTTTATTTCATTTATTTAGAGATTCGAATTATTTGTCTTATGGAAAATTTGCTATGAAGTCATTTTCTTGCTGAGGTTATGTCGTTTCCACGAAACAGTTTCGTAATGGTGTTTTTTATGGCCTTCTATAATGCTGAGATATTTGCACAACTCCGGACCGCAGGTGTTACCGGTGGGAAACGAACGCGCTGTTGTCTTTTCCGGGGAGCAACGAGTTCACCACCACACCATGCGGGTCCTTCGTTTCGCCTGTCTCAGCTAGCTTCTATCTCAGCTTCTATCGATCTTTTGTTAGTATAGCCATAAAAATATTTCCAGATTAAGTGAATATTGGGATATTGTTCGTCGTGCACAAGCTATTGATGTTAGCAAGTTTCAACGTCAAGATGGGTATTATTTACTGAATGGTATTCGAGGTTATGCGACATGTTCTATAGTGAGTTATATTGATTTGGTAGCAGTTCCTATCTATTTTATACTCTATTCTTTTAAGAATTCTTTCCACTTCTGTTCAACAAACACGAGGTGCTATTCCACTTCCCCACTTTTCGCTCTCTTGGATGTTATTATAGCCTTCTATAATGCTGAGATATTTGCACAACTCCGGACCGCAGGTGTTAGCGGTGGGAAACCAACGCGCTATTGTCCTTTCCGGAGAGTAACGAGTTCACCACCACACCATACGGGTCCTTCGTTTCCCTTGTCTCTTCCGAGGAAGGCGAAATCCACCGAAACGTCAGCTTTTACGTGAGTGGGGAAGTGGAATAGCACCTCGTTTTTGCTGAACAGAAGTGGAAAGAACTGTACAATCAATGCCGAGGTCAATAGAAAGTCGGACGTGGGAGTTTCTATTCTTTTATTTTCAAGCTGGATTTCCGTGCACTGTTTACGAAATTACGTTCATTGTACAAAATATTCGGAGGTGTTACGGAAGAAGATGCGCCATACGATTACGAAGTAATTGCTGATCTTCATTCCTGGGAACCTGAAGAGGTTAGTAAAAACGTTTCGAACGTCTTAGATTTCTTAATTTTGCGAGATAATTTTCTTCTCAAGAAAACATGGAATTAATCCAAAGTAAACATTAAATAATGCTTTTTGACAAGTTTTGTGAGATTAGCTTAATATTGAGACGGAAATCCACGTGCTTTCTAGTCCAAATATTGTGAGAAGGGGGCACATCGAATGTCATATCAAGCTTTTTAATGTTAAGCTAATCTCACAAAATGAATGCAGTGCTTAGAGGCGTCCTGCAATACACATGGGATCGATCCCGCACCCCAGGCTCACCAAACCTTCCATCCCTCCGGGGTCTGTAAATTGGTACCAAGACTGTTTAGGAGGATGGCAGCACTGACTCGATATATCGGTAGGCCACCGCGAGTCATTGTAAAGGCCAGATGTGCATTCAATCACCTCGAATGATGCTGGATGAAGTCGAATGCATGGTGCATCCCTCAGGAATTGATCAACGCCGACAGCTTTATACTTTTTCTATTGTAAAATTCTTGAGATAGAATCGTTTTAGAACATACTGTAGATTTCACATCGGAAATTGTGTTGTTATGCTTCAACACAAACTTGACTAGATGAATGCGCAGCTTTATTATTCTACTCCAGTGAACTTCCCTTATGTAAAATTGTGTTGTCGCCCGTTATAGCCATTAAGTTTGTGTTGAAGTATAACAACACAATTTCCGTTATGTAAAGGAACATTCTTCGAAAAAGTCAAAAGTTTAAAATTCAATGTATTTAATTATCGAGAACTGAACTTTTGCATGAACTGCGTTTATTAAGGTACCATTTGTCAAATTACTAATGAGGGCCGAATCGCTGAGGTACAAGCTTGAAATGGAAAAGGCTGAATATGAATCTTGGATGATACGTAGAGAGTTCGCACAGCGAATTGCTGCACAGACCAAACGAGAACAAGCTACTGCTATAATGCGAGTGCATGATCTCAATGAAGGTGGAACTGGAAATACCTCAAACTAATTAAGGATAAACATCTTTCGTTTTGGATCTCTAGTTATCTATTTCCGTTCGATCCCACTCATTGTCTCCGTATTTTTTTTTCTCGTTACCACAAAGATCATGTGACAATAGTGACTAACTTGAATTAAAAAGTGCCCTTCATTTTGTCATCTTCGTCTTCTGCTTCAAATTTTACTTTGCAAAAAGAAAAACATATACAGTTTCTCTTTTCTATTCATAATATGGTGTCAGTTTCCTGGATTACTCGTTAATTGATCTGGCAGTAATTATCTTCATTGGTTTATTTGCTGTACAATATTTTTCTGGATCACGATATGAATGAAGAAGTATTAATTTTGTCGGAGCGAATTTCTTCCAGATGTTTTTTCATTTACAGAAAAAAGTGATTACAATGGAGGCCATTTATTGTTGTTGCTATTCTCACCTTGAAAAACAAATGGTGCCTTTAATGAGTTTTCGGCTGCTATCAAGGAATAATTTCTCAAGAACCAGCATCGTAAAACCTGCTAACTTTTCTGGATATTCATATTTACCATCAACTTGATTAATCGGCTCTGAAGAGGATGGAAACATGGGAACAGCTGAATAAAAGTTGTATAGCAATGTGTGGCGCAGTGGTTGGAGCCGCCACTGCAACACAGGTGGAATCGATCCCCGCGATCATGGCCTACCCAGTCCTCCAACCCTCCGGGTCAGCAAATTGTTACCAGTCTAGGAGGATAGCAGCACTGGCTCGATACATCGGTAGGCCACCACGAGTCATTGTAAAAGCCTGATATGCCTTCACCTCTAACGATACGCAAAGAAGTCGAGTACATTGCACATACCTCAGGGATTGATCAACGCCGAGAGCTTTCAGCTTTCATAGCAACCGTATGTAAACTGAAGAATTTAAACAAGTATAATCTTCATTTTAGCAGAGGTTAAATGAAGGTCAATCTAGTAAAATATTGTTAAGAACTCACCAATGTCCTAATTTCTATTTGCCGCTTATTCTTTTCTATGGCAGGTACGATATTACAACGATATGAATTACAACCACAAAAAACTTGAGGTATGACCAAAATTCGAAGTCTGAACTGGGTTTGAAACTCGTGATTACCTTTTCTGGAGGATCACGTGCTATTCATAACACCAACCGAGGCCCTTGCTTTGCCTTCCTCTGGGCAGGTGTTTTATTCTGTCGGTTCTATAAAAAGAAAATCTGACTGAAAGACAAAGCGAAGGTCTCAGTCGGTGTGGGGGATTCTACTTAAGCAGCCGTTAAGAGTAGTCGTGGCTTCGAAGTCTAGTTGAGATTCCGAGTTTCGCTCATATGTCAGCATCTTTGTGGTTATTGTAAGAAATATTCCCATGGATGTTCAAAATTTCAAAAAGTGTGGACCTTTACCAACCTTGGTAATTTGCATACTGTGCTTGGATACAAAGCTACAGTAAAGATGAGATTGAGGTCAATTTTTAGGCGCTTGAAAAGCTCTGCAGAGAAGGTCATCGTCAGCTACTTCCTAGTCAGAACTGGTCGTTGAAAAACATCAGTACAGAACTTGACACTAGGACGGACCTGTAGTGTAGAATTAGGCGAATACGATGAGACAATGTCTAATTTCATTGTGACCACTTGGACCACCCACGACAGGTCGCAGCTTTAAAAAGCATTCCATCAACAACAGAAGCGAAATCGCTGCCCATTAACGAATTTGATCACGTGGTTATTAATCGAGACTTTCAGTTCTGCACAAGAGATCAAATTATCCCACAGTGGCACGGTCGCATTTTTACACAAATCCAACGTATTGAATACTACGATCACGTTAAGGTAACCGAGAGTTTGAAAGTTACCAGGAGTGCTGTTTCGCAATAGGTGCTCGACCTAGTACACCACCACGAATTATACGCGCCCATGGTCCACCAAGCCTTTCATCCCTCTGGGATCAGCAAATTGGTACCAGACTTATCTGGGAGGAAGGCAGCACTGGCTCGATACATCGGTAGGCCACCGCGAGTCATTGTAAACGCCAGCTCTGCATTCAATCATCTCCAAACGATGCTTAATGAAGTAGAATGCATGGCGCATCCCTCAGGGATTGATTAACACCGAGAGCTCTATGCTTTTCCATCCCTTATATATATATATATATATATATATATATATGATCGGTCTCCTGATCTGAATTTCTTTAAAATCAGAGCAGAAGTCATGTGCATCCGCAATACTACTGTAACTAGTATTTAGCAAGTGTATAGTAAAATATTTATAAATAGTATAACACGTGAATGTACAATACCCGTATATAGTGCTGTGCAGTATCTAAACGACAATCGACAAATCTCATAATGAAAGCCCTCAAGGGATAAGGGATTACTACGAACCACAGTTGAATCACCGCTAGACCCGTGAAATATCAATTTTGAAAAAACTGAACGGAATCTAATTAGGGAAAAACTTAGCTTTGTTAAACAATTCTTTTTCACTGTGTTTAAATGTTGTCAGCAAGAGATTGTTGAAAGTCGTGGGAAATGTACAGCTTACTGCAGGCAAGACTTGATAACAAGAAACATCATATATGAATTAATACTATGCCTTGAATTAACTAAGTTGAACACGTTCATAAGCTTCCTGACTTTAAGGGCATACCGAAATTGTACGAGTTCCGATGAGGTTTGTTGATCCACCATTCTCTGAGGCGCATTCGCTATCAATACTGACAGCAGAACATCTCACAATTAAAAACATCGTAGTAATTTCGATGATGATAACTGACTATACATTTAGCAAGATGCTAACTGTTACGGAGAATCCAGCCGTAATGTGGCATTACTTTATAAACTAACGCCTTGCACAGCAAAGGCTAATGATGATGCTGCGGACAGCATATGAGTGAAAAGCTAACAATGACAATATCAAATCGGACAATTCAAATTCGCATTGAAGCTTCGGGTGCTAGAAGTGACATCTCTTGAAGAGTGCTGTCGGTACGACCGCTTACTAGAAGTCTATAGCAATTGAAATTGAGCAGGTATAATGGAATCTGAAACAAATCCTTCGTAACCTTTAGGATTTTGTATACTACGTACTAGTAAAACAAAAAAAAAACTACCTGCGAAAGGAATGCTGGGAGCAGTACTAAACCATGCCATAGGCCCCAAATTACTACCAACGTTATTGTTTTCACGAACACCAATGGAATATAGTTCTGAAAGAGTCAAAATATAATAAAGCAAGATCCAAGCATCCTGTCACAAAAATTTTGTTTATTTTACTATTACAGAGTTATTGTTAGTCTGTTTAAATCAATCACTGTCAGGCTACAAGCTATGGTCGGACCATATCAAACGGTATTCCATTGCAATATGCTATCGCCCTTATCTTGAGAATTGTGGCTTTCCCGTGATAACCACATGTGTTTTGAACTTAAGTAAAAAACAATTTTTTTAAACCGAAAGTTACTTAACGTCGGAAGTGAAACAATCAACGTGTATTTAAATTGTTCAAACTGAACGAGGTTGATAAATAGGCTTTATTCGGCTAACTTTCCGACGTTTTCGTCTTCACTAGAGCCGACGATCCGAGTCGATGGCCCACATTTGTCCTTTTCGATGTGGCGTCTTCGTTATGCACCGAGATGGGTCCCCTCGTCAGTGGAACACCGCACAAATCGAAGGAGATCCGCCTCGGTGCGATCACGAAAACGCCACATCGAGAAGAAGAACAACTGTGGGCCATCGCCTTGGATCATCGGCTCTGATGAAGACGAAGACTTTGAAACGTTAGTCGAATAAAGCCTGTTTATCAATCTCCTGTAGATTGAACAATTTTAATACACGTTAAGTAAAAGCTTTCGAACGTCCAAACCAGTTCTCCCTACTTGCAACACGACTATAGGCAGTATGCAGATCACTGTAGAAATGCCAGCTTGTGACATTGGCCATGCGATATTGCTGATTGTATGCCGTAGTCTCGCGTACTGCGTGTCCAGGTCGATTCGTACGATCTGACCGTCACGAATCACCTCGCGATAGGACAACTGCAATCGAGAAATGTTTGGTCATATTAAAACCATCATCAGACCGACAACAGGCGGAGATGATTAGTGTCTGTTGTATAATCGTAGAGGCGCAGAAGCACTTCAATATCGTAATACTTCTACAGATTTCAGATGTCTAGCGTACGATTTTGAATATAGCAATTTGAAACCTAATTAACGCATATAATAAAAGCTTTACGTTTCTAGAGTAAAAAAGTGCTTCTGTAGTAAACATGACCTCTGCTTATATTCTAACCAGACGAACTTAGGTTTTAAAAAATGTGCATGGCCGCTGCTAAATTCTTGGGCGGAGATGAGGTGAAAACTTTTGCGAGTGATTATTACAGAAAAGTACCTGATAGTGGTAAGTGGTGTGTGCAACAAAGTCGACCGCCATACCAATACTGATGAGCACAGCACAAAGCGAAACTGGATCGAGGTCGAGGTGCCAAAATGAAAGATACCTGAACAGTGCGGTACGGAACGATACAGTGCGGAACGAAAATTGGGTTTTTCTAAAAAATATTAAACGCAAAGTTATTTACTATTGCACTGAATCACCAACAAGAGTGAGGTCAGAAATTAATAAATTGCGTTTCAAATTCCCTTAAACAACTGTTCACACTACTCTGTGTGGATTCTTAAGTGCTCTCTTAAGAATACTACTTGAATAAGGAAATAAAGTATTACAGAACCTATGAATAGAGCAAATAGGACACCATGTACGCGCAATTGAAGAAGTGCAAGTCGAAGGAATCTTATTGTGTTCAGTATTTGGAGGATTCCCTTTGGAGGAGAATAGTGCGTCGGTCAATTTTGATTTGCGATTCTATTAGGTCGAATGCTAAAGCAATCTTAAGCAGAAAGTTTCGAAATTTATTAGATCATTCGCAAAAAACCAGCTTCAATCAAACAAAGTAAAATCGTTTACGAAAGCGCTAGCACTAAAAATGTCGTCGATAGCGTGCCAGAAAAGTCAAGGGTCACCGTGTTAGGAGGCATAACTCTCCTTGATGACGCGCGCTCGCTATTAGAATTGGGTCCAAGTTTCTCATCAGCGCAACCCATTTCTAGAGAAACCTTGCGTAGGATAGCGTGCAGTCTGCACGAGCTCCAAGATCGACTCCGAAGCAACGCTAGAATTGAGACACAAAATAGAAAGGAACAACGAGCAGCAGGGGCACTACCACCACCTCCATTTCCTCGGTTATTCTTTAGACAGCAAGACCCAAACAACGAAGTCGATATAAAATTTCGTATTTTTCCGAGCGAAAGTCCTTAACTACTACCGCGCGAAAAGGTTTAGTTCGAACCTTACAGCTACGCAAAAATCTGGTATGGGACAAGTTCGAGAGCTGATAAAATCAAAAACTATTAGGTTATCAGTTAGTGATAAGGGTGGAGAGTTTGTAGTAATTCCTCGCCAGTTAGATGTCGATATAACAAGAAAACATCTCGAAGACGCATCTCTTTATCGCGCATCTACTGAAAAGGAATTCAGAAGTTAAAATCGAAAATTGAACAGCGAATGGGTCAAAACGGCAAGTGCAGCAGGCTTAAAACCAGCAAACATTTCGCATCTTAAGATCGAAGTGTCGACATGTCCCGTCCAATACTTACTTATCAAGACCCATAAGTTAATATGCACTGATGATCTGGAGTCTACCGACCCCTCCACTTTTAAAGTGAGACCCATAATCAGTTGTGTAGACGGGCCTACGCATAGAATTGCTTGGTTTATAAACCTAATCCTCAACCAGATGCTTAGGCACATACCAGCCCATCTCACGAACGCCCAAATGTTTTTAGACTGTCTGCGTAACGCACGTCCCAAAAGCGCGTACGTTATGGAGTCGTTCGACGTTACCACCCTTTACCTTTACACTAAAGTGTCGAACGACTCCGAAATGCAAGCCATCCGCGAGTTTCTTAAGCAATACGAAGGAGCAATTAACATGTATGGCTTTTCGATTCAGCAGCTTATGGTCCTCCTGAAGGTCTGTTTAAACTGTTCGATCTTCAGATGGTCCGGGAAATATTACGCGCAAATTGGAGGGTTGGCAATGGGACAGCGACCGGCACCAACCATTGTCGTTGCATTTATGTCTAAAGTGGAAGCACCAGTAATCGATCTGAGGTCATTACTCTACTGTAGGTATATAGATGATTGTTTTGTCACCTGCTCCGCACAAGAGGAAGTAGACAAATGCCTTGAGTTATTGAGCGAACAGTCAGAGTACATAAAATTCACCCGTGAGAAACCGAAAAAAAACTGGCTTCAGTGTGCGGAAACGAATACGTTGGCGAAATGGGTAGACCGCTCTGCGTCCGCATAAGAGAACACTTAGTCGGTACATCTAAATTGAAACCAAACACTCCACTAGACGCGCATAAGATGCAGGAACACAACGGAGAAGATTTTGAAGTAGGAGTCACTATCCTCACGAACGAATCAAAAACATCAGCGCGTAAAACTGTCAAAGCGCGTTGGATCAATTCCAAAAATTCAAAAATGAACCGCAAGGAGGAGTGTCTTGTCACCACGCGTGACCTGGCGCCATACCTCAGGCTAATCCAATGACCTGACACAGACACAGTTATCGTCCATGTATTACTCTGTGCGGCGGCTATCCATCAACTTAAATACGTACAACAAATGAACGGTAGGTGTTTAAATGAAGCTGTTTCTTATGCGAATACAAATTTATTTAAGTTTTATCTGCTGGGTTATGAAAGTGTTTGGCTGAGTAGATCGCATCACAACTTGACTTTCCAGGCTCTGAAGAAGGCGAAACCGCCGAAACTTCGGCTATTGCATCCTAATAAATTCTATAATAACAACCTCGTGTCTGCTTATTGAAGAAAAACATCGAATTATCAATCAAGGCCGAGGTTAGCAAAAAGTCGGTCTTGGGAATTGCTATATGAATAGAGCGTTTCAGTCATGTGAAATACTTGGTTGGTTTGGCACATTATTAACAACATTTGTGTAACATACCAAGATGTCAGTTGTATTTTGGTTGTTCATGGATTTATAAGAAAAAATATACAAAGTTGAGGACATTACGAAAGACCTAAATTTGGAGAACACATGCACTATTTTCGTAATACCTCCAAACAGTTTACCGTGTCATAGTAGCTGGGCAGTGTTCCTGAGTGTCGGGCTGTGATGTGCATTGGGAGGATCCAACCCCTGGCAGAGCCTCCCGAGCTGAGAAGGAGTTCGACGTTTCCATCAGGGAGACCAGCTAGGAATAAAACAACACCAGGATCCACCACCGTCCTGGTATCAAAGTCGTATGGTGGCAAATTTCCCTCTGATCCACAAGGACCGCGACTGCGTGTGGTGGCGAAGACCTAGGGTAGACTTCCGCTGGCTGACCTTGGTAATCCAAGGAAACACAATGGCTAAACCAGCAAAACTCCGAAAAGTGAAGAATATTCCGGAGACCGCATCACCAGTGAGGAAGAGCCGGCCAAAGTAAGTATTCTTATAGTATGGATTTACTTGTTAACACTAAGGCTATTTTTACTAAGCTGCTAGTAAAAATGGTTGCGTTGAGTAAAGAATTTGTTACGAATTCAAGTTTGTTAATGAGCGCAACTAAATAAGTTTTCTTCAACTTAATGAGCTAGTTTGCACAACTCAAAAAGAACAATGAGTTAAACAAGTAATAATTTACCCCATGACACCAAGACTGATAGAGGCAATCGCCATGGTGGCGATGAGCACCGACACAGGATTCTGGATGAAAATTGTACAAACAATGGTCATGCACAATAATGTCCACAAACAGGTCTGAAATTACAATAAAGGTCTACGCTTCCTTTTACACTATTTAAAAAAAAACCGACTATACCCATACTTACTTGCCATGTCAGTGATTTTAGGCTCAGCATTTGATCAACAAACATAGAGTTCACGTTCCAAACGCTAGCGTTCAGATTAGGGTAACTGCAAAAACCCAAAGTGGAGCAATAATGGTAAAAAAAAAAGAAATCAATAGATATACAGACGAGGTGATCTATGTAGAAACAACAAAGAATAGAAAAGAGTGGTGTTAAAAATATGATACCGGTCAACAATCGCCCTCCACTTGAGCATCAAATCAATTCGATCGTCCCATGATGTGTTGTTTTCATAAACAACTACGAACGAAAACTTCCGCACTGACACTCTAGAAAAAAGCTGTAGAGCTTTTATAACTTAACTTTTATAAAATTTTTAGCATAATATAGAGTGTCTGGGGAAAGTCTACACTATGCAATCCAAGTGCCGACGCTCTAGCCCAGCTACCTCAGGATTCTAGAGAGTACAGACTCAACCAGCATTCAACGACATTCGTGAGGAAAGGAAAATCCTTAAACAGCAGCCGAAGTCACATGTAAAGCTTGGACGACTTTCGTGGATGATGGATGCGGGGGAACGAACCGAGTGCAAGAAGTTCTGGGATCCGTATAGTAGATTTAAAAGAGGTGTAGTGTGAAAAAATAGTATAGTACTGGCAGCACTTACGTTTGGTTGTAGTCAATATTGAGAAACGCCTTGTGGTGCTTATAAAGCGGATTTCCAAGAAAACCAGCAAGCTTTTTATATCCAAATTCTTTTTCATCTGGATATTCATCTGCGTCAAAATAGAAGTCGAAGTCGTTAACGCCGACTCCCCAATAGTAATCGACATAGTCTCGTAACCAGAATATTGTGAAATTTGAGCCTAAATTAGTACGGATGTATATATTATGAAATGGAGGATAACAGGCTTATTAATCAAGACTTGCCTACCTCGACAGGTTGGAAGCTGCTCGAATTCGTTCACAAAGGCTTTTACATAATTCAATCGGTCGACATCACGCACGTCTACAGGATTATTCACAATTACAGTTACCGGATAGTATTCGGCCCAAACTGCAAATTGGATCACAGATATTCCATGTAGTAAAAAAACCATGGAAAACATAGAATGTTCCTCACAAATTCAGAATTCACTAAAAAAGACAATGTCCACGTGTTTTTTGGACTAGACCAAACTGTTTTCTTACAAGTGACGAAATCAACAGACACTATTGCGTACATAGTATTGCACTAATGACTAGACTTTCTCAAATTTAACTGACAAATGGCAATACATACCGATATTTTCGATAATACGATTCGGTCTATGGATAGGCGTGTCCTTCGGAAGTATTTTCTCAGTGTCCAATTTAGCCGTAATACTGATCGTACCCATAATACCGAAATACCAGTAAACCAGAGTTCCAATAAACAACAACAATGCTATCCTATGATCCGACAGCACACGGCTATAGCCAAGAAGAACGCCTCGGAAGAAGCGCTTTCCCTGAATAAGGACAAAATCTATGAGTTCCGTCAAAGCTTTCAGATTTTATCGCAGTTTTACTACATCACAATTAGTCATTTAAAAGTGCCACTAGTTTACCTTCCGTCTGAAACATCCTTCGTGAGCATCCTTAGTTTCCTTAGGTGAGCAGTAATAGAGTATCGGGCAAAAGATGATGACGGTGTAAATATAAGCAAAACCAAGTGCCATTGCGCTACCAAAACAGAAAATCGATATTTCTGCAAAATCGATAACATGCCAATGATTTTTTTTATTTTGAAAAGCTTGGAAATCACTTTAAATAGTACTCGAAAATAAAGTCATTTATTTGAAAATTTCTCAATAACCTCAAATATGTTTAAAAATCAGTTACCCTCTGTTGGTGTAAGCCATCCAATCAAAAACGTGACCACATTGGTAAGTGTTGTGGTTGTAATTGAAGGTCCAACCTGAACAAAAATATTCACGATTCCAGATATTACTGTGCTAAAACGTTAAATTGGAAATTAACCTCTTCAAGCACTTTACCCAAACGAGTAGCAGCCGAGAGACGCAATGGTTGACGAAGCCAAGCGTGAACGGTAAGGAACGAATCATTCACACCTATAATAAATTTTTCTTCAGAATTCAATAATAAATAATCACCCCCCGGCGAAATTAAATGCATGGTCAAAACATGCAGTGCATGAACTAAAGCGGTTTAGTAAAAAAGTATTTCAAAAGGTAATATTGCAAAATCTTCACTTCTACCACAAATAACATTCACCTATTCCTGAAAAATTTGCAAGCGCCGATTTCAGCGTTTATTACTTGGTATGATTGTGATAGAGTAACTACTATGTTATTTACGACAAGCTTAGTGCAATTCGTGTCCATCAGCCGTGATAATATCAGTAAGGAAAAATATTCTAACCAATTCCCATGATTAGAAATGGCATGATGAGCATAAGCGAGTTAGTTCGGTTTCCGACCGATGAACTTAAGCCGAATGTGGTGGTGATCGCCAACACTGGCACAATGGCACAACTGACGGCGACAACTACCTGAACAAAGATGTAGTAGAGAAATATACAATCCACAATCTTCCCAACAGCAACAGTTCTCGATATCAACGTCGTAATTCCAATAAAGGATAAAGGACAAAGCTCTCGGCGTTGATCAATCCCTGAGAGATGCGCCACACGTTCGACTTCATTAGGCATCGCTGGAGGTGAGTGAATGCATATCTGGGTTTTGCAATAACTCGCAGTGGCGTACCGATGTATCGAGTCGGCAGTGCTATCTTCCCAGACAAGTCTGGTACCAATTTGCCGACTCCGGAGAGATGGAAGGCTTAGTGGGTCATGAGCGCGGGGATCGGCTCCACGTGTGTGTTGCAGGGCGCCTCCGACTACTGCGCCACACGCACCCTCTGACACTTATTAAAAGTGGACAGTAAATTTGTTTGTATAAAGAAGGTATAAAAAATTGAATTGCAAAAAATTACCGTGTTCCAGCGCAGACGGTCGAAATACAACGATGATAAACATACAGTAATACAGACAAAGGCGAACATAATAGAAAAACCTGTAAAAGAGTGATAACATTTCCCGACTTTGATTTACCAATATTTTCCACCAAACTGCTTGCTTGAAATATTTTTCCATACGAAAATACGGTGAAGAGAAGATATACCTAGAAAAACTTAGAAATTCAAACCTGTGGCAAAGTACGGCGACATTCGCTGGCCATCTTTGTTCATTTCGGTATCCACGATTTCGGCACCAATAACCTGGAATAAAAAGCTTCCAAGGCAGATTCTCACAACCTTTGAGATAATAATAAAACCATTGTTTTGTAATTCATCCTTTCCTGTCAACCTTTTGCCAAACTCGTGGACATTACTTAAACTGAGGAAGAACAGCTGATCAAATTCGCATTTAGTCAATGAATGAATCGAACCATTCATTCATCTATCGACATTACTTAAGCTCTTCAATTCTTTTCTTAAATCCTCCTTACGCACCAACACTTCTAACATATTTGAATGAGCTGAGGTATATTTGGAACAGTAGTCGAAAAGCTCCAATTCCCATGCTCCAAGTCGTTCTGTGTCAGCCGCCGTCTTCATCTCAGCCATGAATGACATAGATATCACCTAAAATAAAAAAAAAATGCCTCTACGTTAGTATCAATGCAATACATTAATTTGACCAATCACCTTCTAGAAAACTCAACGATATTATAAATCAAAGGAGTATGTCTTAAGCGGGAACATTCATTTTATGAAAAAGAAAACGAGGAATCGGGGTGAAGTCCGGTGCTTGACAAGCTAAAAGCTTCATATTTCCATCTCAATAATTTCGACTGACTTCTTTAAAAAATGCGTGATCATCCTAATGGAATTACTGAAGTACACAGTCTTCATTTGAGAACATTAATTCGCAAAATTGCGTAAATAAAGCATTTTTCAGTAATAGAAGAAATTCTGTAACGACGATATCCTGGTACGATATCAAACAACAATTGAGTTACTTAATATTCCTCCACATGGAATTCATTCCCTTCGATATCTGAATTTACAAAAACAGGGGAGTAGCAAAAAGAAATTGGTGTCATCCAACAAGGTGGCTAGAGGCAATGGCTCGCTCTAAAAGAGAAACTCACTTTAATATACTCGATATTTGTTATGTTGTAATTGTCTGTAGTTTGAACGCCAAAGAAATTTCGCTCTAAATGCAATTTTATGCCTCGCAGATCAGCTATCGGATATGTCAGCTGCAGAGACATAGAGCCAGGATCCAATGTCTTCTGGTATAGTGCTTGCTGAATAAAAAAGAATCGTGCTCTTTTGTATCTAGTCGATCTGAAAACTACGATTGATTAACTCACTAGGAAGTACCCCACGACAACGTTCGAATCGCAGTAATGGCCGCAAAAATTACCATAGCCGACAGTACTGCCACCGGACACGGTAGTGGACAGATTTTTCGAGATATACACCATTGTTTGTACGGCTTCCTGAAATCATGTTTCGACATTACGTATCTCAACGTTTTTTAAATAAGTGATAAAAACTTCTTCCTCTGACTGGACTAGGCTTGACGATTGCTGGATGACTTTCCAGTAGGGAAAAAAATTTGAACCTTTTTTGCAGTATCGAAGAACCAATGACTGAATGGACATTAGTTCGTAATAAAATGATGAACAATGGTCAGAGGTGCACAGTAATCTACACACGGTTCCTGGCTCGACTCCGCCCGCTGTGCCAACAAAAGCTCTCATCTATCCGCGGTAGGCAAATTAGTATTGGACTTCTCAAGGAGGGAAGAAAACTGGCTTTACACATGGATCCATGGATGGCCCGTCCTCACTGGTTATGCGGGTCCCAGCAAACTTTCCATTTTTCAGAGTTTTGCTGATTTAGCATTTTGACACCACACTATACCAGGCCGATGGTCGATCCTGATATTGGTTTACTCATATCGGGGGTTCCTGATGGAAACGCCGGACTCCCTCTCAGCTTAGGAGGCCATGGTGGGTGATGAATCCTCCCGCTGTACATCACAGATCGACACCCAGGAACACCACCCAGCCACGATGAGGCGGTAAACCATTGGGAGAAAACTGGCTTCATACATCGACATACCATCATATGCCAGTTTATATGTGAAATATGCATTCAATCACTTCTAAAGATGTCCAATGAAGTTGAATACATGGCACATTCCTCCTAAGTGATTGATCAACGGTGAGCTCTTTCTCTTCCTTTAATGAAAATATTAGAATACCAACTTGTAGATAGTTCAATCGATGCATCGATCCGTTGTCTTTGGCCAACATAAGTACTGTAGTCATTGCAGGATCTCCTGTAGAGAACAAAAATGATCTTTTCAAGGGCTCTTTTACCAAGATGTGTATGAAAAACGAACCGATCAAGGAATTTTATCTATGGCCTACCAAAAAAACAATAATAGGATATTCCAAACCTTCTGAGCCAAGGAATTCTCTATAGAGATTGGTCTCTTGCCGAGAACGCGATGTACGTGGAGTATAACCATCTCGTACGTTATCCCGTAAGTGAAGATTAATAATTCCGCCTTAAACAACTATTTTCAGTAGTGATACTGCCATGAATTAAGTAATGACACAGCAATCAGCAACGAGAACAATATAGAACGCCGGAGTTCTTTTCTACCTACTTACTTAGATACTTGGATGGCCCGCCCTCACTGGTTGTGTGAGTCCCAGCAGAACAACTTTTTCGGAGTTTTGCTGGATAGCCATTGCAGTTCCCTGGAGTCCCGAGATCAACCCAGCCAAAGTCTGCCCCAGGTCGTCACCACCACAGGTAGTCGCCGCCCTTGTCGATCAGAGGGAGATTTGACACCATGCGACTAGTTTGATAGCAGAAAGGTGGTGGATCCTGGTAATGGTTTACTCTTAGCTGGGCTCCCTGATGGAAACGCTGGACTCCTCAGCTTGGGAGACCGTGCCGGAGAGATGAATTCACTTGCTGTACATCGCAGCCCGACACACAGGAGCACCCAGCCATGATGACGCGGTAAACACTTGGAAGAGAAGACCTTACTGGAATTCAGAATCTAACCACAAAAAATGCATTAATAGAAGTAAACTCACAAGATAATGAACAGAGAATAAGACCGGATATAAGGAAAGCAATCGGAAACTGCCCAATAAATGTGCCCCAAAGTCGAAAAAATCCCTTTAATGATATCGATTTGAGCACGACGAGAAGTTCGTTGGTTTTCGTTCCTGGAAAAAGGAAAAAACTAATAAACAGACTGAAAAAACGAAACGTAAAGCAAAAGAGTAAGACAACAATTCACTGTCTTTTTTGATGAGCAAACATGATGTTGGTATCACAGTATCTGTTAGCACAGAATAGCTGACGCTTCTGCGGTTTCGCTTTCTTCAGAGCCTGGAAAAGTTAAACTGGCACGCAGTCAACTCAGCCTAACACTTTCTTAAGCTCAGCAGACAAAACTTAACACATTGATTTCCATTCGTATAATAAACAGCTTCTTTTAAATATTTTGTCTTTAAAACTCTCCAGAAACTGTGTATTATGCGAACGGAAATCAATGTGTTATGTTTTGTGTGCGTTTGTTAAGAGTGTTTGGCTGAATTGACTACGTGTCAACTTGGTTCTTCCAGACTTTGAAGAAGACGAAACCGCTGAAGTGTCAGCTATTCTATGTGAATAAATACCGTAATACTAATCTCGTGTTTGCTCATCAAGAAAGACAGTGAACTATTGATCAACGCCAAAGTGAAGAAAAAATCGCTCTTGTGAATAAAAGAGCATTCCGAGCTGTCGACTTCATACACTTACTGGGCTGAATCAGTATAGAGTGTGAAACGTGTGATGGATTTGATGTGAACTGCTGTTGAGTGGCAGGTTCCACGCGTTTATCGAATAGCGCCGTGTCCTCCTCGGAAGACATTTCACGGAATGGTTCGTGCCTATTAGTGGATTAGAGAGAAATTTTCTCTGAGTTTATCGTTGATTTCACTCATCAAAGAGAAAGAAGGCGAACAATAACACGGAAAACGAGTAGACAAAGAAGAAAAACGATAACAGAACGAAATCCGATCCATCACATTCGAAACTTGTTATCCCTAATGGAAGAGACGCTAAATCAACTTGTTTAAAAAAGGATCTCTATCGGTTCATGCACTTAAGATAAGTCTGAATGAGTTCATCTAGTGAACCTTTGTTACAAAGACAGATTTCTACTTACAGATTTCCTCTTAGAAACACTGGATTTGGCACAAATCAAAAAAGAAAACTGGAAGGATTAAAGTGAATTGGAAACAAAATGAAAAACGAAACACGACATCGGAAACGAAACGGAGAAAAGCACGGATGAGGTACTTTCCATACCAAGAGGACGACTGAAACGATTCTGCAGAAGGCACAATTCTCCGAAATGTTAGCAATCGTGGAATGAACACTGTATAAACACAATGTCGATTCATAAAAACGGACAAGAACCTGATGATAGAACTGTTCTCCGCAACAGATATCAGCAAGTTGAAAAAGTTCAGAAACTTCATAATGGACAAAGGTCTCATCAAGTCCTAGAAAGTGTCAATACCATTAAAGGAAAAGGGGATAAACCCTTTGGATTTAACCAACTCCTTAGTATTGCGCCATGCCATTCGAACATGAATGAAGGCATATTCGACCTATTCAATGACCTGCAGTAATCCATCAATCCACGAATCCCCAGTTTTTATCCATCCAGAATACTCTGGTACCAATTCGCCGAGCTCGGAAATATGGGAGAGCCTCGTTGGGTCAGGATGCGGAGACGAACCAACGATTACGTATTCACCGCGGGTTACCTATAACATCGCTATAATTGCGAAACCAAACAGCTGATTTTAAGTCCAGAGCTACATGATAGAGACATACGACAACCAGAAGTCGCTAGTTTGAAAAGAAGCACTTTTAGAATGGACAAAAAAGTCGAAGAATCTCAAAAGGAGTGGCGCTGATAATGGAATTTCCTCCGCTCTACGTCACTGAATGAGATGTAGTGCTATATGTCCCTTACTTAGCAAAACATATTTGATTAATCCAAGTTTGTGACTGTAAATAAAACAAACATGCGAATTTGTGCTATTCGTAGAATGGAAACCGTGGAAATTTTGTCGCTTTGACGTCAAGAAGACAGCGAAACGTTATTTGGTTTGAATGCCTCCAAGAGTTATCTCCTCCTGAACAGTTCATGGAAACAACGACCGTTAGGGTAATCTCGAAAATTTTCTTCGGCAAAAGGAGAAACAAACAGTACAGTAATATGAAGGACGAACGAACATAAATCAAAATGGAACACGTTCGTTTGACATCATGACTCGTCTCCTTGATTGATGAGTATTTACTTACATCGATGACCCTACTTCATATATCATGCGTGCCGCAGTACCTCTTCCAATGCTTTTGGTGTCTTCCACTTCTATCTACGGAGAGTTGAGCTGGTAAGGCTTTGGCTACAGCTTCACATTACGTTAAGAAACCTAATGTTGATCGTGCATGATTTTCCCTGAGAACTCGAGATAGCCATGCTAGGGTGTTCTCTCAGAATGTCTATACAGGAAGTTGTCAGCTTTTTTGGATCGCAATAAAGCATGCTTCGATGACTCGACTTGACAACGACAACCGACTGCAGCGAATTCTGCGATTTATCGACCGACCATCGAAGAATAAATCGGATCCTGATAGATGAATATAGAAACGAAAAGTCGGTTTCAGTGTTAGTAACTCAAAATTTAGTAGGCGAATACAGACAATGGAGTATATAAAAGATGTTGGTGGGAGTCGACAGCTACAGATGATTTGGAAATTGTTGTAGCGGTGTGACGGTATGAATTCGACCAGAGAATACACACAAACGTTTCATACGGGTTCCCGAGAACAAACGACGACGAATCGTTACCGCGACATGACAACTGCTGTCCCGATAATTGTGGCGAATTTGAAAAAAAAACAAAAATATGTCTCCGATTTATGCTCCATCCCACTCTCCACATGGGAACTAACCATTGCTGAAAAGTCCTATGAGATATGCTAATAAGTGCGGACTAAGACATACAGCTTTGTTTACCCAGACTCTCCGTTCTTTGGTTCTTGATTGAGAGAAAACAGTGGCACACATCGTTTACTCATCGTTGTGCTTTTGATTGGAAATGGTGAATTCTTTTTCAGCGATATGAGAATGCCGGGGAAAACCGCCTACTTCGCATACCAATTTGATAAGCAGTACCAACTTTGACCAAGTTAAGACGAGAAGAAAAAGCAAACGATCTACCAATAACATAAAAGCAGTCTGATTTTCCCAAACAGTAAAGCGATGACACAGCATTCCTATACAGTCCTGAAGAATACTGCCCAACACGGCCTGCGTTTATCGGATCCACCTGACATTCACAAGTGAAAAATGGGAATTCCGTCCCTACAAAGTGTTCTTTGGGCTGATAAGAATTGTTGACATGCCTTTTGGCCTTATCAACTAACATTTCGCCTACTTCGCTTTCCATCATTTCTGACAGTCTTCGTCGGTTGAATAATTTAATAAGCTCGATAAAATATCAAAAATCAAACACAAACCATGCTAAAAGCTCGGAAAACACTAACTGATCTTCTGCTATCTTATTATCAGAGGGTGAGATCACTAATATGTTGCTCGCTCAGAATCGTAAGCAAGATTACCTTATACCAAGAAACTAATCTGAGATTTCATGCTAATTGGTGTACGATGATGATCTAGTATTCGTCCGTTCCGATCATAGTGTGGCGCGTGTGGCGTAGCGGTTAGAGGTGCCGCTGCGACACACACGTGGAACTGATCCCCGCGTCCATGGTCCACCAAGCCTTCCATCCCTCTGGGTTCGGCGAATTGGTGCCAGACTTGTCTGGGAGGATAGCAGCACTGGCTCGGTACACCGGTAGGTCACCGTGAGTCACTGTAAAGGCCAGACGTGCACTCAATCACCTCTAGTGATACTTAATGAAATCGAACGCATAGAGCATTCTTCAGGGATTGATCAACGCCGAGAGCCTTATCCTTATCCTTATCCGACCATAGTCGAATTTCTGAAGCTCATTTAAAGCGACTGAAGTGTCTTCCGCCCTGCCAGACTTCAATATCAACGCCGTTGTGCATCCTTTTCCCATTTACACCTAGTAGAATGTTCTGCCAAATTTTAAATTTTCTATGGTGTTCTTTCTTGTAGATACAAATGGTCTACCAGCTTTACTCAAGTATTCGTCTATGCACATATTACAAAAGATCAGCTACAGTGAACCTGAACTCACGCAGTCATCATCTCTGACATTCGGACAAGCTGTGCAGTTTTGTGTTGTGAATGTGGGCAGTTTCAAACAAAATAGGTCATCGTGTCGAGTGCTAATTTAGTAATTTCCACAGGATTCTCTAGACCAACCACGATGGAATAATTTTCCATGGCTTATAGCTAACAACTCATCGCTTTCTTAAAAGAGTATCCTAACTGCTTATTCGCTATATACGTTGAGGTGATCCGTTCAATAAAAGATGAACGCACAAGGCAATAGAATAGCGGCTGGCATCATCTTGTCATCTTTATGACATTTAGAACAAAAATTTCAGTCCTCTGTCTCCGAGGCCTACTTTACAGTAGATGGATTGAAAATAACTTCATCATTTGCTCTGCAAAACAGCACAAGAACGTGTTTTAATTGCACAAACAGTTAAATTACGTGGAATTCATTGGAGAAAAACCGAACCAAAACCGGCTTCAATTCTAGGGAAATTCCAACTAAGCTATAGGCGCTGCGCAATACATATAGGACCGAACAGGCACCATAGGCCCACCAAGCTCTCCATCCGCCCGAGGTTAGTAAATTGGTACCAGCCTTGTATGGAAGGACAGCGCTACCGACTCGATACATTAGTAGATCACCGCGAATCATTGTATAGGCCAGATATGCATTCAGTTTCCTCTAACGATGCTCAATGAAGTCAAATGAGTGGTTCATCCCTCAGAGAACGATCAACGCTGAGACCATTACCTTTTTTATCGAAAAAAGACGTATTACAACACTGTGATGCAATACCTCCCTTCCCATATTTCAGATACATAAAAAAGCGTTATCAGAGGAGAAAAAAGAGTCCCTTGACTTCACGAAACGCAATTTGATATCTATAAAAACTCTCGATCACGCCACGATAAGATGGTAAACCAATCGATTTGTTTAGAAAAAAAGTTTGTGCTGCTATACTCTAAGAGCAAAATCATGTAACAATATGCCTAAAGAACACTTCAAAAAATTCTTTTCAAGGACCATAGTCGGCAGGCTGCACATGGCTCTGTAAATTTACAAGTGGAAATGTGAACATTTGGCTTTCGACATCTGAAAAGTATATGACGACTTCAAAAAGTGCATTGGGAAACTGATATCTTGACAAGTGTCCTTTCGAATGTGAACAAAATAAGAACTTCTACAACTCAGGACTAAAAGTGAAGCGAATTGTTGTGCTGCTCTATGGGTATCAACACCTGGTGATTGGTTACACACAGCATGAGGTGAAACAGACAAAAAATTACATCCAAAATTATTGTATGCTCCTGTAGTAGACGATGACACGAAATATTGTATTCGTGAGATGTAAATTTGCTGCGGTTCACCAACCCAGAATGCTTGAGGACATTAGAAGGCTATACGTGAACGAATAAATCGACTAAATTCCAGATTTGAAATAATGGCTGTCTATAAACACTATTGAAAACTAAATCTGCAAAGCACTCGATGTTGATCTCTCTCTCAGGAATGCTTCATGCATTTTGTTCCATTTGTATCACTGTAGGGTTAATGACATGAGGTTTATAAAAACATCTATTCGGCTAAAGTTTCGACAACTTTGTTTTCTTCGGAAACGTACTGATGCGAGTCGATGGCCTATAGGTGGTGGTCCTTGCCATGTGGGTGCACATTGTCGGTGCATAGAGTTGAACCCAGTGAAATGAAGCACCGCTTGAACGAAGAATCTCCCTTGGTGGTGCATTTTTTATGACAATTTACATTTGAGATTCGGCTCGGATCCATCGGACTCAGAAGAAGATGACGTCGAAACTTTAGCCGAATGAACCTTTTCCTTTATCAACCTCGTGTTAGCGTGATAATCGAAGAATGCGTTAAGTCAGTATTCTTATCCACCCAGGTAAATATGGTATCAAATGCAGCCTAGGAGGGATGAAGAGCTTGGTTAGGCTGAGGGGTGTGATCAAACCTTCGACGACGAATGCATTGCAACTCGTCAGAACGGCCATTACGCTCCATAATTGTTGGAAAAAACAAAAGCTTTCAACAGACGAAGTCAGGTGAACGTTGAAAGATTTGAAAGCTTAGATGTATTGCATGGACCTCTAGGATTCAATTTTACCTCGCTTTTTACTGTTGCTACTATTATATTATTATTATTATGATCTCATAGACAACGGTATGAATCTTCTGCCAACTGGAAATGATTTTGCGATAAATCGAGCTGTCGTTAGAACTTGAAAAAATTAAGGACGTCACTTCTCCACACTGCTCTAAAGAAATAGTCTTTGAAGTTGTCTTTAAACACAAAACACGAATCAAACGAAGTTTGAAAAAGTACGACACAACTGTAGTACTTCCTTGCTTAATTGTTTCGCTATCCTAGATATATGCCTCATCTTTAAAAAAAAAAGTACAAAAAGAAACCACTTGTGGATTCTTAACAGAATTTCATTTACATAGAATAGGAAGTCTTGTTTATTAGTAGCAAAAATCTATACATTGTAGTCGATCTCAATTTAATAGAATCCTCTATGAGGGATGTGATCTGTGATACAGGTGATGAGACACATCTGTTCAAACTTAAGAGTTTGAATGCCAACTTTCAATTTACGGCCTACTACAATTTTTCGCAGCAGAGTATTATGTGAAATACAGCTACAATGGTGCTGCGCTATTTGCAAAACTCTAGACGGGGAATGTCTGCAGTGGGGATCGAACACGCTACTTCCCGTGCCGAGGGATAACGCGCTCACTACCAAATAGTGCGCGTTCTTCGTTTCGTCATTCTTTCAGCTATTTTTCTATTTACCAATGCCATCAGTTATCACTCGTCAACAGGAGTGATCTGGCGAGCACAAATCGGCATTTAACCCAGTTAAACAGAGGCTGTAGTCGAAATCACAATGTTAAATTCTTATTTACTGTCTACTACAATTGAAGAGTAATTTAGGAGGCTAAAACGGAGCCGTTAACATTGTGGAAACAATACGAACAAATAAGTGAGAACTGATACCGCAAAGAATTGACCTCGAGACCGCACAGGACTGAATTATTTGCTACAAATAAAAAAAGAGGAAAAACGTCCAAAATATTGCCCATGTAAAATTGGTTTTCGAGGAAAAAAAAGGAACAAACACTTGAGGATAGACATGATGTGGAATAAACCACCCACGCGGCACGAAAGCTGCATTTTTGCGTTTAACCATTCAGCCCAAAAACCACAGATGGAGGAACTAATGCAGATCGTTCGATGGAACAAAAATAAGAGGTGGATCCTATCTGTTCATTCTCTAATGTATATTGTTTGGTACGTGCAAATCAAGTCACAAACTTTCTTTTTAAAGAAATAAGTGGACGGAAAGGATTTGAGACTGAAGAACTCCTAACTACTGTGCACTCTAAAGCAGTGAATCAGACTTCGTCAGTTTTATAGGGCGCAAATGGATGGAAAGTCGAAAGCACAGCATACATTTGAATAAAATTGAATGCATCTTCTTCGCTACTCTCCAGGCTAAAGAAAAATTTCCGTTTGCTTCGTACACCACTTGTAAGGGTAGTCTGATAAGAATAGACGGTGAGGTGAGGAAAGCAATAATCTGCTCAATCACCGTTCCTTAGCAAAATGATAGCCGTTAAGACTTTTCATTGCTCTCGGATAACATGTTCCTTGAAGTACGAAGTCAGAGGAATTGTCGGAATCACGGTGGTGTAGCTTGTATGTTCGAAATCCACCAAGCCATAACTACCGAATTGTGCAGCAATGCCACTGCACATCAAGCCTTTGATTATAGATTAAACCCCAAGAAAGACGACGATTGTTGTGGAAAAAAAGCGAGCCGAGTAAAGCTTTTCATGAATAATTCCATATCTTAGCAGCCGTCAGTGGGAAGTCAGTCTTAATTCAGTAAATCTGAGCGGAGCATTGTATTCGCAAAATTTTCGATTGCAATATTTCACATTGGTATCTTTTCTGAACTGCGTCCGATATCATTCGTTTCCTGGACTTGTCATCGCTTGAATGTGCATGGTACAGGTTCTTCATTCTGACAACTTTGCAAGTACTCCAATCAAACCAATTCTTTCCTCCTTCAGAAAAATACCTCGCTGTTGCAAATGTGTGAGTGGGAGTTCTCAATTTGGAAAACAAGAAATACTGGGCACGCTTCTAATAGTTTACTAAAGAGCAATCGTTAATTAGAAAGGTGTGATTCCCTGTAAAGTGCACAGGTATCATCCACGACTTCTCCCGAGAAAAGCTGTCTAAGTATTCCAATAGCGGTTACATAATGATGTTTCTCTTAATGAACACCTAAGTCCTCCTGTGCAAAAGTACAGACAATTTTTTGATAAATTACTAATACTATGTTACAATACAGAGGGTTGACAGCACAGTGGTAGTGATGCACGTCATCACGAGCATGGTGCTAGTTCGATTCCGCTCCGAGTCAACCAAAAAGTAGAAATTGTATGGAAGTAAATGCATGCTATTTAACAATCTTGCGATTGCTGAACAAGAAAACAATGCATTCACTCTCTGCAATCCAATTGGGAACGCTCCAACCCGGCTATCTCAGGACTCCAAACAGAATTGTTCGACCAGCATTCTACGACATTGAAGATGAAATGAAAGTCCACAAGCAGCAACCGAAGCCGCACGTAAAAGCTGGAAAATCTTCGTGGACAATGGATGTGAGGAAACGAATCGAATGTGAAAAGTGCTGAGATCTGCACAGTAGACGTGAAGACGGGTTATACAAAATGAAATAAAATTATAAAACGTTACAAAATATGTAGTAAGAAAATCAGAAACATTACTTCTAAGGTCCGGAGTCGGTTTCGTTCGAGGACGATTTTCGCCTAAAGAGGCAGAAAAAAGCAGCTCAATTTGGGGTTGATCCCTTCAGCGGTTGCTCCACACCATAAAACGTATCGCATTAGTCTAGTTATAACTGCACTCAAAGCAGACATGAACTGCACGTAGAGCTCACAGGACCGCTAATTCTGTACTATTTAAAACAGATAAATGAGCATCTACTATATAACATTTGTGTAGTTCTTGCAAAATATATTCTACAGGAAGCTATCAGTACAAACAGTGAGTCAAGAATAAATATACGGTGAAACACAGACAGTGGAAAATTGTTTATGTGTGTAAAAACTTACGACTCATATAACTATTTCATTAATTTTGGTCTCTCACGGCCGTCGTCATTGGAGATTCGCCTCATTCACGATGAGGAAGTTTGTTTCAACGAGCTCGCAAGATTTCCGATATCGTCCTACAGGTATGTATAGATGACAGCCAAACTCCTAGATGTAGTTAGAATGTCAGCACACGTCTGCGTTCTGTGGCGTGGTAGCACCATGGATGATGTTTCGAATCGAATAGGTGAGCGTGATGACTAGGGATAGTTTGCTAGTGACTACTTTCACACGTTCGAGGAACGCCCACTTTGTTTGGATAACCATAGTGCCCTTGAACAAAGGGACTTGTTATAATTTTCACTTATTATTTACTGCCTACACTTTTTTTAATGGCAGGGTATATTGCGAAATATAACTTCAATGATACTGAGATATTTGCAAACTCCGGACCGCAGGGGCCTGCGGCGGGGAACGAACGCGCTATTATCCTTTCCGCGGAGTAACGCGTTCACCATCACATCATGGGAGTCCTTCGTTTCGCCTGTCTCCTGTTTCTGTCTCTATCTTTCACCTGTTCTATCGATCTTTGCCACAGCAATCACCCGTCAGCGGAATTGATCTGGGAGGCCCAAATCAGGAACGAACCCAGTTAAGCTGAGGCTGTAGTTATAATCACAATTCTAACTTATTATTTACTGCCTACTCTTTTTTTGGACCGGCATGGTGTGGTGGTGAACGCGCCACTCCCCGGAAAGGACAATAGCGCGTTCATTCCCCACCGCATACACCTGCGGTCCGGAGTTTTGCAAATATCTCAGCATCATTGAACTTGTTATAGTTATTCACAGCGTCCACTCAAAATCAAACTCGAACAACTACCAGAACAACAGCTTTATGAAGAACGAAATTCCATGACAGTGACTAAGTCAACATGGACGCATTGTACTGATTAGGGAACCAAATCATGCCCGTAACGTGCACGGAATATTACAGTCTAGAATTCAAAAATCGTTGCGTACAACTGCTATTCTACTCTGCTGTCATTTGATGTGGTACCGAAACCAGTTAATTATGAAGGCGACGGTGATTCAATCTAACATGCATTAAACGAATTGCCCACATATGATGATGGATGGATATGAATGAGCATGACTGTTGGAAAGATCGATATGTCTGTCAGTCATGTACGGTATTTCTACTGCACATTTGGACGAAGTGACTATCCTAAAAAGAAGCAGAAGACATTATGTCAACGGCGATTTTCCTGCTGGATGTTTCGCCTATCTTCAGTTTTCATAAAACTGTTCGTTCTTCAGACTTTATTCTTCTAATTTTGAAATACTTTAACCAATTTCCAGTGGTGAACAAAAAAGTTGGATTAGTGAAGTTAGTTGATACTTGGTACTTAAATAGCGCGTTCTTACTGGTTGTGCGGGCCCCAGCATAATCTCCATTTTTCGGAGATTTGCTGGTTAAACCATTGCGTTTCCCTGGAATCACGAGTTCAACCTAGCCAAAGTCTGCCCCAGGTCTTGCCATCACCGGCAGTCGTGGCTCTTCTGAATAAGTGCGAGATTTGCCACCATGCAACTTTGATACCAGGACGGTGGCGAATGCTGGTATTGGTTTACTCTTAGCTAGGCTTGCTGATGGTAACACCCGACTCCTCAGCTTAGGAGACCCTGACATGAAACGAATCCCCCCGCTGTACATCGCATCCCGACATCCAGGAACACTTGTCAGCCACGATAAGGCGTTAAACCGTTGGGAGGGGCATAGTGAACTATGATGTTAAAATAAACTTCTGACTTATTATTACACCTAAGAAGTGACTTAGACTTTCCACTGAACACATGTAACAGATATTTAGTTGCTCATGGAAGAGTTATTCAACAACTTAGAATAGAAGTAAAAGTTTTTTCAATATAAAGAAATTATTGACGCGCATGACATCAATCATTTTGCTAAGCAGCAAATACTTTGGGATTTACAATCTTGTGAATTATCGACATAGTTCTAAGTGAAAATGGATTGTCAACTATTCCACTTTCAAAAATTCTTAGTACACAGCCAGAAAATAACCTCAACAAGGATCTAACTTTTTTTTGGTTTTTTTTTAAAGAATCAAAGGTCAAGAGAGTCAATACCAAACCAGTAAGTTAATGTCGAACGGAAAGTTGAAAAATCTTGACGATGTCAATGTCGACTACGGTCACATCATCATTTCAAATCAAGTACCAGTTCGTTCAAATATTACGACACCTAGATGGACGAGTTTGTGTCGACTTCCTCAAGACGAATTCGTTTTTTTTCGTATTGTGACAAACTAACCACTTTGTCTTCAGTAAGGTATTATAAAATGGTATCTTCATTGTTTTCCCCCAATCACTGGACAATATGAGAGATGTGTAAGTCAGTTATTTAGATGTAAAGCATCTTTTATTCAAAGACTGAAAGAAAAATCCACCTTTTCTATGAGAACGTGAAATGAAACACTTCAACAGGTTCGCGATCGTGCTGGTTTTTCGACGATTCGCGACAACTTCTCGACCATTAGAGCAATTGAGGAATTACGAACTTCAACTACTTCGCTACCATGCGCGTTGATTTCAATAAGTATGTTGGTGGGTATTACTGACCGTATGTATTGATTTCAATGCGCACTCTATTCGCTGATTTCTTTCGCCGCGTTTTCTTTTTCCTGCTTTCTTGATTTCGCCAAACTGTTCAGAGCTTTTTTGCCAAACTCTTCACAGTCAATAGATCGCTTACTGAACATATGTTTGCTGGGTATCGGTCAGGAAAGCTCTTTTCTATAGTTGTAAATATACAGAAAACCGTTTCTTCAACAAGTTCAATGACTCGTAATTTTACTGTTATTTAATTTTAAACCACTTCAACCAATCACACAGTTATCGTATAAAAACAGCCGGTAGAAAAATACCAAGATAGATTCAATATAAGCAGGAAAACACTTTCGAACGCTGGTAGAAAAGGGTTTGTATGATGGAACGCAGTTATATATGGTAATGGCATCACATGTAGCACCTATACCCCTACAGCGATAGAGCAAAATCTCCCCTAGAATTTTGTCATGTTCTCAACTCTAAAGTCTTCTAGTTACCGAAAAACTTTCGCTCATTGTCGAAATCCAAGCATGTCTATTAACAGCTGATAAAATTAGGGGTGGACCGATGCGCCGGCCACATGAAACTATACGTTGTCGCGAAACGGTTAAAAACATATAGAAGAGGCCTTGCTCTATCGCATTAAGGGTATATATGATGTTTCCAAAACATTCTTTTAAGTTTCCAATCTAATGGTCAACCACAAACATAAACGACACATTGGGAATCTCCATCCCATCAAGATGGGCAAAACTTTGCTTGTTTTGTCACTTTGCTTCCCCGAACACAACCTTGAGCAGGGATAAACACGAAGAAGACGTTATGTAAGTCTCACAAAATCAGAGCTTCCTCTAAATTGAACATAAAAGCTTTTACTTCATTACGAAAAACTTGCAGATCCAAATGGTTTTATCAAAACTGGTAAATTCACTATGAATTTAGATATATTGTGCTGGTTTAAAGTTGAAAGGTTCCAATATTTTTGCACCGTATGGATCATATACGATAGAAGCATTACCGAAAATGTTGAAGATAGCAAGAATTCTCATAAAACTAAACATAACTCAACAGTAAATGTTATGAAAATACCTAGAACATTCCACCAAACGATTGTGATTAGACCGAAATCGGAAAAACCAGGCGACGTAGGAATGCGTCATACAGAAACGAATTTCTAAGGCTCGCGTTATCACTATCACTCATCTAACACTGAAAAATCATTGCGCGAAAAGTTGCTACTACGTACGGTACTAATCTATTTAATAAGATCAAAATAACGATTTGTAATAACCACTATCCATAAATAGGGCAGATAGCACAGTGGTAGTGAAGTCCGTCATCACGAGCATGATGCTAGTTCGATTCCGTACCGGGACCAACGAAGCCTCTCATACCTCCTGGGTTGGGAAATTGGTACCGGCATTGTCGCCGAGAAAAATCACTCTCTGCAATCCAATTGGGAACGCTCCAGCCCGACTATTTCAGGACTCCAGGAAAAATCGACTCGACCAGCACTCTACGATATTCAAGATGAAATGAAAATCCTCAAGCAGCAACCGAAAGCCACACCTAAAAAGCTGGAAGACCTTCAGTGGACAATGGATGCGAGAAAACGAATCGAATATGAGAAATGCTGGGATTCCACACAGTAGACGTGAAGACGTGTCATGTAAAAATAAAATAAAATATTTATGTGATCTTATAAACTGATCTTCTTAAGCTGACGCGAGGTTGTTACAGATCTTCGTTAAGCATCGTAAAGGTAACTGAAAACGTATTTGATCAATCCAGTGACTTGCGATGGCATATCGATATATCAATTCAGTGCTGCTGTCCTCTGAGACACGTCTAATATTAATTTTCCCGCCAAGGAGGAGAATAAAGAGAGGTCGGTTTGCCTTGAGCAAAAGTTCGAACTAGCCACCAATCCAGTTTGTGTTGCAGACCACTCTTATCCAGAGCGCCATACACTCTCGTGTAGGTAGGTACGAAAAGTCCCTTTTTCACTTTACATAACCCACGATGGCATTTGCTGAGCGCAGCTCGGCACTTATTGTATTCTAATCGTTTTCCTTCGTCCACCGTCCACGAAAGTTTCCGGACTTTTCGCGTGTTGTTTCGGCTACCAATTGAGTTCTTTTTACAATCTTAGAGAAAGCTGAACAAGGACGTTTCCATGTGGACTGAGATACAGCCTTGGGGAATGGGTGGACCAAACCAGCGCACTGCTTTCACATGAACTAGATCACTAACTACAGCGCTACCTCACTCTCTCTGTACGAAAAGGAAACCATATTTACTAGTACTACTAATAGAACAAATTCCAAAAAAGTAATTCCAAATCTCTTAATAACTCGAAAGACCGACTTTCTATAAATCTCAGCATAGATAGTTGATATATTTATTTATGTGATCTTATAAACTGATCATGTTAAGCTGACGCGAGTCCCGCACGTAACATCACGGCTCTGAGGAAGGAGAAGTCGCCGAAACGTCAGCCATCGACCAGCAACATCAAAAACAACGACAACGACAACGAAGATCTGTACCAACCTCGTGTCAGTTTAAGAAGATCAGTTTATAAGATCACATAAATAAATAATTCCAAATCTGTGAACTGCAGTGTTAAGTGAGTAAAACTCAAAGTGCTAAAAAGACGTAAAGTCTTTTGTGAACTATCTACGTTCATGTTTTATTTATATATTGACACAGAGCAGTTCGCACTCACTGCATGAAGACCTATCTTCATTTGCCATTCTTGCTTCATTACTAAACGTTCCGGAACTCATTAGTAAAATTAATACAGTGGGAGGTGTAGTAAATGTTTTGGTTGAGAGAGGTTTAGCTAGAGTTAAAATTCACTTTTCTTCGTTCACATTGGTGAGTATGAGCGTTTAGAGGCAACTGATAACGCAAGAAACACGCTAAGTAAAAATGACCACATCTATCTCGATATGTGAGCGCCTGAATGTCCAGTATCAATGATGAATCTCTAGCATGTTTTCAATTCAACCAGCACGTTTCTTGATTTGCAGTCCAATGTCCCAAGAAACATATGATAGTGTGTTTTCTGGTCGTAATAGAACATAGAACACAGGTGTCAACTCCTCTGAGTATGAAGTTCAACACTTTACGATGGTATTTTATGGAACGTTGGCAATTCCTCGCACTGGTTACGACAGCCTTTCTCGGGAGGGCTCTGGCTTCCAGCATTGGGTTGTGCATGGCGGGCTTGCCACCGGGTGAAATTGTCGCTCGAACCCCTCCTCAGCGCGACTGAACCGGCTGGAGATGAACGTCACCAATGCATGCTGTTCCACATTCCACTGAAGAACACACTCAGTCATTGGTTGAAGCGGAATGCCACTTTAGGGACGGTCCAGAAGGTCCACACATATATCGAACCTAAAGAAATGCTAGTTGAATCATAAATATCTGAAAAGCAGAAACGGCAATAAATCGGCGGTATTATAGTGATATAATAAAACACTGAAACACCACATTAAAAACTATACAATTTGTGCAACACAAACCAATGTGAGACGCTTTGAAGGACAAATCAATAGGAAGGAAAACGCAGCACCAAAACGAGAAGTGAGGAGGAGAAGGAGGTGAAAAAAGATGCGGTTAAGTGAAATATGTTTGTTTACAACTACGAACGAAAACAAGCTTAGGTGCCTTTTCACCAATACGTTGTTAATGAGTGCTAATATTATACTCTTTCATACCTACTATTATACGCTTTCATACTAAAGAAATGAAGCATGTGATATCAGCTAACGTAACTATCCCGGTCATGTGAAAGAATACCCCACTTAGCTTTTTTCCGATAGAGGATGAGAGCCCTTCGTGGAAGAAGACAAGTAAAGCGTCATCTAATCTTTCTGTTCGTGTCACCAGTTCAGTAAGAGTACTGAGTGACATGTTTGACCCATTTAATCCTTGACAATCCACTCAACCTTTAAAGATGATCATCGCACAGTGTTCCTGATTCTCGGCCGTTCACTCACTTGCAATAACGAGCTCAAAGCAAGGTCCCTTTCTACAGTAGCACTTCCATTGATAAAAACTTCACCGGTCAATAAAACAATCGTTATTAAACAACATATTACAGCAGAAAGCGTAAAGAGTTTGAGCAGGTGAAGAAGTTAGACTTTTTTGCCAGCGTATCCAAACCCAGCTAGAGTACTCTATTCCAACGATCAGGAAGACCACGATATCCTTTTTTGGGAAGCAGATGGGAGCAAGGAATCTTGCCAAGACTCCTGGACAGTAAAAGTGACGTTGTCTCCGTCGCTTCAGCGAAATGAACTCTAAAATTCCTCGAAACACACACGAATAGAGTAGGCAATCAAACGTGCTTAATGCTTCCCTTTATTGAGCTTATTGCGTCGAGAGGTTGTTATCGAAAAACAAAAATGGAAATGGCACTACGTGACGCAACAAATCTGAGTAGTTGTGTGCTCAACTGGATACACTCTCATTATAAGATAAGTTTCAGTCATGTACCAACTTCCTAAAAGGAGTATAATGTTAACGGCATTATTTAAACATAGAAATTCGCTACAGCACTTAAGTTCAGCTTATAAAATCAACTCGATCTTACTTGAAACAATAGAAATCCATGAAGGTGAGCGACCAAGTTCGTCTGCGGATAGCCACTCTGATGTTTCCTCCGTATTCACATGTTGGACTTTGGTCGAGCATGCTTTCCATCTGAAATCATGTGATACCCGCCTTAGCTCTACGTCTTCGACTTACAGCTCTTGCAGAACCTCGTTTTTGTAAAACGGAGGAGGTCCTACAGCCTTCTAACTAGGATTTTTCTATGATGACAGTAATTCTTACATCGCTTTAAAATAAAGATTTAAGAAAAATGAGTCTCAAGCAATATTTGGACTTAGCCACTGCAGGAACATGTCCATTGGCTGTACTACTAGGTCTTTCACTTTCTGCAACATAATACTCAGGCAACAGACAAAGCTAGAGTGAGATTGATGAGACTATAAACGTATCGAACAAACATCAAAACTTAACAATAGCACGTCACTGCACGTTGCACCTACCTGCCGCACACAGTATTACACGATTAAAACAACAGACTAAGTTCCCAGGATCGACTTTTTGTTAACCTCAGCATTCGATTATAACGGTGGGTTTTTCGAAAAGCTGTTGATTATGTGATTATCATATAGATTATCATCTTTCCGTCAGTGTTATTAAAGCGTGTGGCATAGTAAATGGCATATCACTATACCCTTCCAGACTCTGAAAAAGCTGATCTTGCCGAAACATCAGCTACGATTGTGTTGTGTTTTTGCACTGAAGAACGTATGCTGCATGACAACCTCGCGATTGCTGAGAGAGAAAACGACGAATGTAACAACAGAAAATGTTTTTCTTTTCGTAAGCTCTGGCCAAACGACTTCAGAACGATAGGGAGCAAGAAACCAATTCACCGCCTTCAGTTTTACCAACATTCCTATCACTAGCGTTAACGAATTTGAATTTCTTCTGTTAATTAGCTAAGAATTTATGAAATCACTAAATACGGCAAGTAATAGAAACGAAAATCAATTAGTCGACAGAGATAAAACGTTTTAATTAAGCTTGCTGGATCTTTAAAAGGAAACGACTTCACTTAAACTATAAGGAGACCTTATGGATCATAAAAATGAAGAATGACAGAATATGCAGGCATTAATTAGAGTGCAAAAGCATTGTAGGCCAACGGATACTACTTACTACAGATCTTACCAAACTTCTTAAAAGACACACCTATGAGATCGTCTTCCAAAAATGCAAGACATGACACCGAGTGGAGAAAGAGTAGTCAAGTGGATTTTGACTTGATTAGTAGCACAAGTGTTATCGCTGAATTGAAACGTATCATTAGAAACTAATAATCTTAAATCGAGTTAAAAAATTCATTAAATGATTATTTTCATGCTTCTACTGTACTGCAAATCATTCTCGTCGGTTTTAGTACGTGACAATGGTACGAGCGTCTCATATTGGCGGGAGACATTGGCGGAAGGGGCCGATATCTTCCTAGGCATCCAGCAATTACAAAGCAAAGAAAAAACGAAAAAAGAAAAGCAAAGAAAGGCGGAAGACTAACAAAAAATAAAGAGGATGAAATAATGAACTAAAAGTCAGAAAATACGATGAGATACAAGAAGAGAATATGATTTCATTATGACGAGTGCTATGATGTTAATGAAAAAGAAAAAGAAAACAAAGAATGCACAGCAAATTGTTACTCGTCCGATTTTCTTCGATTTTAATCACAACACAGAAAAAGAAAACATTCCAATTTTTATTGAAAAAATGAATGTAAAAGTAAAACTATCCATTTTCAAGCAAAAGTGGAAAGCTATAAAGTATAAAAGTATGAAAGTGGAGACTCAACGCGACCTGACTATATCGAATGATGCCACCGTTGTAAAGTCAGCTTTAGCCACATTATCAGTGATTAGGGATCTGCGATAAGAAGCTGATAAGGATAAACTGGGGTTAAAATTTTCCAATTACAATCCTTTACGTTTTTACAGATGATTATAGAGTGATTCTTCATGATTAATTCAAGAAATTGAACAGAAAACTTAAAGGAGAACACACAATGAACCGCCACTTAGAGATGCGCAAACTTTATCAACGCTATCAGCTTTGGAAGTGATCTTCTATTTATTTACAAATTACCTGACGGCAAATTGTTGACTGCCCACTACTTTTTTTTCATGGTAAAGTAAGATCTGAAATACAAGCTCCATGATGCTGAGACATGTGCAAAACTAGGAACCTCAATTGTGCTTCGAACCCGCGATCACCCTTTCCGGCAGCTCATAAGACATCCATAAGACTAACCGAGGCCCTTTGACTTTATCTCATTCAGTTTTTTACCCTAATGGTGCTATAAGCGATCATTCGTCAACGGGAATGATCTGGTAAGCACCAATCGGCAATGCACTCAGTCAAGGTGAAGCCGCCGTCGAAATCATATCTAACCTTTATTTACTGCCTACTTTATATTCATGGCAGGGTTTTGTGTGAAACTGTAACTACGACAACATTGAGGTATAAGCGAAACCCGGAACCCCGATGAACCCTAGAAAGAATAATTGCAGGTTCGAAACGTAGCTGATGTTCCTAGCTTTGTTATATCTCAGCATCCTTATGGTTGCGTTTCACAGATTCAATATACCTTAATCAGTTGGTGGGTCGACAAATAATCGCAGGAATTGCTACTGATTCCGATGAATACTGGTCAGAAAGTAGCAAATCTCCTTTCAACACATATGAGCAGTGACTGCCCATAGTGAAGACCTGCGAACGTTCTCCTCAGTGATTTAATTCTAAACGCTCAGGTTTATCTAAAGATTCCACAAAAAGTACACTTAACCAATATACTATCTGATAGTGAGAGAAGAAGATTACAGGCTACTAGTGCGGAGCAAAAACCACGATACAACCACATAACTTTCACAAATAACCGTTGAAAGACAATGAAATGACTTAATGAAAACTTTTAAAGCTCATAGAACATAAACGAACAGACGATTTGTGCATAGGAGTAGACTTTGATGCCTTGTGACAAGGATTCTTCCAGTTCAAAGGTGTTTTCTGCGATTAGTCGACCGGTTGAGGATAGCACAAGAAGTCCATCCTCCTAGACGAGAAGCAAAGAAAAGACGAAAAAAAGAGTGGAATGAAAAGAAATCGAAGAATGCGAATGCTGGTATTAAAGGTGACGTTAGACTACCCAAGTGATTAAGAAACAATAAATATTTCTGCTTTTAATGAAAAAAGTAGCAGGAAATGAAGAGAAGGTTGACGGTCGTTTATGCAAAAGAGGAGCTACGTCATGCTACAGAACTCTGGAAAACAGTGGCTCGACGAACTACTGACTGGATGTGTTTTCCTACATTTGTGAACGAAAACTTACCCAAGTAGAGAGAGGGAAACCGATCAACAGAAATTAGTTGAAAAGAACAATGATGTATGCGTTCAGACGATCCAAAATTTCTATATAGTTCTTCTGGTACAGTGCACAAACTTTCCCCTTTTAAACGTTAAGATTGTGGGAATATTCGAAGAAGAAACAGAAGGAAAGGATAACCAAGGAAATGACGGTGCTTCCAACAAGATGCTTGATTTTGGACTGCCATAAAAACGATATAAAATATTGGAAAAGAAGCAGTGAGACTTTCGATTCCAATAATAAAAGGATAAAATAAAAAAAGCATAAAGCTCCCGGCGTTGATCAATTCCTGAGTGATGCGCCGGCTACTACTCTCCCAGACAAATCTCGTACCGATTTGTCGACCCCGGAGAGATGGAAGGCTTGGTGGACCAGCAGCACGAGGATCAATCTCATGTGTGTGCTGAAGGGTGTGGATTATAATAATATAACGTAAAAATTCGTTAAGAAGTTATAAGAGGTTTACAGTGAAGTTATTACAGTGATTGCGAAAAGATGCCAATCGATTTCTTGTTAAGCCATCAACACTACAGTTTCATGGTTGCAAATTCGACAGAAAAGCTGCTAATTTGCAATAGAGGAATTAATTTCCATTTTTCATTTACTAAGCAGTTCTATTTATTGTATTAATAATGAACCAGAATGGGTATGGGTGGAAAGATCCGACTCGATACGATGACGAATACGCCGCTTCGAGAGTACGAAGGACTATGGACACCCACTCGTATCATCGGCTCTCAGGAAGACGAAGACCTCGAAACGTTAGCCGAATGAAGGTTGGGGAACAAGTGTTAGCTCATCAATGAAACAAACGTCAACAGGAATTTATTAGCGTGAGTTCTGCATTTGAGGAATACCGTCACCAAACAATACATGATGATTCTCATACAATTGCACTCGAGAATATCATTTGTCAAGTGGGTAACGATTTCGACCACTCTTACTGCACAGAAAAATCACACAAGGACGATGAGTCGACAGAATAAAGACGTGAGAGAAACTGAAACCGCTCACTGCACAAATTTGTCACATTTGCACTGAGAAACCATTCTAATCTTTAAATGTTATGGAACGATTTTACGAATTCTCTTAGAATATAACGACAATCCGAAGAAAACAAAACTCACAGTAACAAAAAATTCAAGGAAACAAAGGAAAAAAACACTGCATAGGACAATGTTAATTTTTTATTTACTGCCTATTTCAATTTTTTACGATTTTTCACGGCAGAGTATTACGTGGAATACGACCGCAATGGTGCTCAGATATTTGGAAAACTCTGAACCGCAGGTGTCTGCGATGGGGAACGAATGTGCGGTATTATCTTTTCCGGGGAGTAACACGTTCACCACCATACCATGTGGTTCCTTCGTTTCGTCTGTCTCTCAGCTAGTTCTATCGATCAGTGCCATCAGCAATCACCCGCCAACGGGAGTTATCTGAACTGCAAAGGACATTTTTTCTTTCGCAGACACCTCATTGATCTTCGCTACTCCGATTCCATTTTGAATACATGTTCACGAATGAATACGTGCCAATCATTCCAGCCATTAGAGGTGTACAAATCGCAAGAAATATAGGTATACTAAACTGGTTTTCACTGTTGCTGTACGATAAGCATACAAAGCAATCATTGTGTTAAGTGTTGATAGTACGCAGATAAATAACGGTAAGTTAATAAATGCCCTAATAACAGTATCACATTCCTTTGTATTTTTGTTAAGCAAACGCGAGGTGTTATTATTCTTTATTCACGAATAAGCTGACGTTTCAGCGGATTTCGCCTTCTTCAGAGCCTGGAAAGGCCAAGTTGATAGCAATCTATTCGGCCAGACACCTCCATAACCAAACAAAGAAACTCCTATTAAACTCTCAAACGCGTGAATAAAGAATAATAACACCTCGCGTTTGCTCAACAAAAATACGAAGAATTACTTGATCAATGCCGAGGTTAAGAGAAAGTCGGTCGTGGGAGTATCATATTTGATAATCAAGAAAAACAGTGAAATAGTAAGGAGATTCTTCGTTCACTGTTACACATCGAAGATGTGTGATTTCCATCATGTTCCTTTGCTTAATGTACGGTATTCTCATACTGAACAAGCGGTATCAGGGGTTTCTCATTAGAATTCAATGAGTATCCAATGCCGACCAAGGAGCACCACTCACGTCAAGGTCGTCAATATTGGAGAGACGAAATTATTTTTGGGCTGATCTTGAGCCACAAAGACTTGTCCGGCACCTGTGCTCTCATTACACATCGAATAACTCAAGCGGAACACAACTGAACTTCGTTTGCTCATGTCGCAGTTGTTCATCAGCGCTGCTTAGTGGAATTCGCATCCTCACTCAACAAAAAACTTCACTTTTTGATACTATACCATTCCTTTATTGTTTATTGCGAAAGATTAGCAACCAAAAACTCCCTGGACTCTGATATGACACAGGTTAGACCCTGTGCTTCTGCATGAAAGTATCCAACCCCTTAGCTTCGTCGAGAGATAATAAATTCACGGCTGCACATTCGACATCCAGAAAACCCCATCTACTCGATGGTGACAAACTACTGCAAGTGGATGAGATGACCCATAATCAGTATTAGTATTTCGAGGGACCAAGAATAAAATCAACCTCGTTAACAACGAGATGCCAGGTACGTGTTTGTTCTTGTTGACTCAGGGATCCATTCTCTTGAGTCTAAAAAATACTTTAAACACAAAAAAAGATAAACTGAAAAATGGAAGACAGAAGAAAGTGGAAAGGTAAACGAAAAGGAGTGCTAAATTGGACATGATAATCAGTGCCACGCAATTTCTATTAGAATGAATGATGTGATAATACACAACACGTCACCAACATAAACTCCCTCCCGAAAGTCCCAATGCTGGATAGTTGTGTGAAGTAAGATGAGAGACTTACAACTATGTTCCAGTGGACAATCTGAATAGGAAGAAACAACCCTTCTTGGTTAATTCTCTTATGTCGGAACTAATAAAATCGAAGCCATATTCTATTAAGTTATCATTTGTGCTAATAGACCCCTAACGCAGAAAGCCTAACCGAAGCAGGATCAGATTGATATTTTCAGAAATTACATCAGACGTCTAATGTTTGTTCAAATGTAGTTGCACTTCTTCCTGTCATTAGCATTAAAAAAAACTATTGACCTGGAATTTCAGACGCTTACTAGATATTAATGAACAGTTGACAGAGGCCGAAGTCTGAGACACCTGAAAAATCCCAGAGAGGATTCCATAGAAATTCCAGTGAAAAGGAAAGCTATCATGCTCGAAAATTCGTTGTGAACAATAGCCGAACCCTCTTTTCTTCGAATCTACCAAAACACCGCTGTAAAGCTTCTCATTGAGAAGCCATCCTCCATTAATCTACGCTCTGGAATAATATTCGATGCACATCCAACCTAAACATGAATACTGTACCTGACCACCTGGTGATTACAAGAAAACACATTCTTAACCCTTTTATTTACTGTCTATTCTTTTTTAATGGTAGGATAGCTTGCGAAATATAACTTTTGCATATATTTGTGCCCCCGAGATCAATCCCGCTGACGGGTGATTGCTGATGGCAAAAGATCGATAGAATTAGCCGAGAGACAGGTGAAACGAAGGACCCGCATGGTGTGGTGGTGAACGCGTTACTCCCCGGAAAGGATAATAGTACGTTCGTTCCCCACCGCAGACACCTGTAGTCCGAGTTTTGTAAATATCTCAGCACTATAAAAGAAAACACACTGATCGTTTCAATGATGAACGGGAAAAGCTTAACCTAGGGAAATGTTGCCTATTCTTGTCCGGGTTTAATGGAAATCGTTTTTAAAATATTGCCATGCTAAGTGCCAGTTAAAGAAATATCGACTCCTGAAAAATGTATTGCCATCACAAATCTATTTATTATTATTTAGGTGACCCGTCGTCACATCTACGATGCGGATCGTAGCATTTTCTACTTCGTAGCACCCTCCTAGCGTTCAATTCGTTTTCCTACCATTGATCCGCAAACAAAAGTCTTCGAACATGTCGCGTGTTGTTTCAGCTGCTGCTTGAGGATTTCGTCTTCTTTATGAATATCGTAGACTGCTGGTCCGCGTTTAGTATTATTTATATGACTTCACAAAGGTTTCGAAATTCGGTTAATAGACGGTTAATATTAGTACGCACTAAGGAAAAACACACGAGAAGCGAATAGGGCAAATTGCAGTTTACTCAACAATGTTAAAATTGCTATAAATATTAATACTCAGCTATAGAAGGCGACGGCGAAGTGATGAAGAGAAGTAGGAGGAGTTTCGATTATAGCAGGCTATAATTGAAAACCAGTAATTATAATTGGCTGGTTCTAGATGGGAAATTAGCAATCAGAATTATTTTCAAAAGACATTCTATCGGACGAAGATAGATGGGGAAAAAACCGAGGCTATAACGTTGGAAAATCTTAAGAAAATGTGACTGACAAACAAATAGATGATGTTAACCGTATGAGTTTGGATCAACTTTAAACGGCAGCCGTTGACGTTGAGCAGAAAAATCAAGAAATGTCCTAGGGGCCATTGATTAGAGTGTGGTATGAATCACATAGACGAGGAAAGTAGCCGTCACTAGTTTAAATCATTTGCGTGTTGAAGTCATTGGATCGGTTAACAGTGAAGCGCATGAAGTCAAACGAAGACTATTATATACGTGCATAGAAATTCCATTGCAGATCTGACCTTACATTGGAAGGATCGCTGTAACAAAACTATAAGTACAAAATAATTATAAAGTAGACTTCACGTACCCAAAAGCACTAGAACATTCGAAGAGCTAAAAATTCGAAGAAAGCGAAGTTGAGTGAGAATACTAGAGGAAATCATGACTGCGTACAAGGCGACAAACCAAGTCTAGAATGTAATTAAGTTTTCCACGTAGACAAACTATTGCCCAAAAAAGATTTCTTGCTAAAAGTCAATTTATTTGAACACTACAAACTGTCAAATTAATGAAACTCTTAATCCTTCGCTCCTGTTGACTTATCTTCAGAGTGGTTCTATGGTCCACATCGTAGGAGGAAAAAAATGCTTTAACAAATTCGTGTTTCCACGATTTTCGATAACTGAATAACTTGAACAATTTAAAAAGAAACTGATAGGCTTGTAGAAGGACAGATTTTGCTCTAAACGCTTCAAAATTGTCCAACATATACAATTGAAAAAGTGCATAAAAGGATAAAGATAAAGCTCTCGGCGTTGACCAATCTCTGAGGGATGCGCCGTGCATTCGACTTCATTAAGCACTGTTGGAGGTGACTTAATGCATATCTGGCCCTTAGAAATACTTGCGGTGGCCTACCGATGTATCAATCCAGTGCTGCTATCGTCCCAGATAAAGTCTGGTACTAATTTGGCGACCCTGGAAGGATGGAAGGCTTGGTGAACCACGGATGCGAGGATCGATCCCACGTCTGTGTTGTAGGGCGTCTCCTAGCACTGCGCCACAGACAAAAATGCACGCTGTTCACAAAAACTTTTAGATTTTAATGGATGAATTTCACCTAAGGAAGAAAATATCACTAAGAATTGATATATGTTTACATGAAGATAAAAAGAGCAATTATTTTTAGTTAGGCGCACTATGAATTGAATGCGCATTGTTTCAAATGTGTTAAGTTACCACGAACTACACTGAGTTACCGTATCATTACCATGGGATCGATTTCTTAATCTAAAAAATGAAGTTGTGTATAACGTTGAAACTGTGACTTTGCTATTCAAAACCATGAAGACAACAATAGATCGTGAATAAGCCTAGCGCACGACGAGATAGGAAATGTGGGACAACTGAATCAAAAGTGCATCGAAATTTAACACAAAGCAGTAGACCACCAAAGCTCGTTATCAGCATATTCATCCATGGTAGATGCTTCTAGATAAAAATCTCACTGCGCTACATATTTTTAATTACCATTTTAAAAACTCAAAAAACGGCTGGTGGCTTAATACCTGGTATCAACCATCGTCGCATTGATTGGTAAGTGACTCGAGTGGACGCCAGTAAATCTTCCAATTTTCTCCTCCACGTGCAGGAGTAGCCCAGTGGGTTCTGCCCATTCTGGGAATACGATGAAAATCATATCTTTCTTCTTCGGCTTTCGTGAAGAACTACGACCAACGGGTCGCTAATCTTCCTGCACTACATTTGACATCTCGATGAATCTAGTCATTAATGGATCTTGTCAATCGGTTGTCGTTAATATGCATTACATTTTCTGGCCAATTTATCTCCCACACTTTGGTGTATAGAACGGTGCCCTTGATTTTTGATCGTTGATGAGGATCGGAACTTCAGATCCATTCGCTTACTTTCGTGATAAGGGAGACTCTTAGCATCGCCCTTTCGACAGCAAGTTTGATTACGTTGAGTGGTCTTTCATATTGTTTACGCACCGACCAGCCTTTCACACATACATTAAGACAGAAAGAGTCGTGGAGTTGAAAAGGTCGGCACGGAGTCGGGTTTTCCTTGTTCCCTTCACTACATTCTCCATGGCCTTGATAGCTCCTCAAAGTCGTGTACTTCTGCTCAGCTCTGGAGAAGCTAAGTCGTTCACCATCTTGATTTCCCGACCTAGATAGATATAACTGGAGTATTCGGAGATATTCGTTCCGTTGAATGTGAATGGAGCATATGAAACCAATCCCTTCTTCATGAACATCGTTTTTGCGCGATTTACTCGAAGATCAATCTTTCTATAAGCTTTATCAAAGTCGGGAAGCATACGTTCCACTTGGCTAATGCTTGGTGTTATAAGGACGATGTCATCAGCAAAGCGAAGATGGTGTAACTGCCGACCGTCGATTTTCATTCCCATATTATCCTACTCCAATGTTCGCATCACGTTCTGGAGAGTGGTAGTAAATAATTTTGGCGAGATGATAACGCCTTGTCTAACTCCTCTTTTGACGTCAATGTTAATATCGTTGTAGAATGGTGATATCTTAGTTGTGAAATTCTCATGCAGCTCATGAAGAATCTTCATATACTGAGTATGGACTCCCAGACTGTCCAGAGCTTCCATGACCTCTTCTATCTCAACTGAGTAAGCCGTTTTAACTCGATGAAAGTGAGATAGAGCAGTCTTTTGTTCTCTCACCGTACTTCAATAAGTCTTGTTATTGTGTGGATGCGGTCCTTCTGCATTGTACCGAATCTTTTTCGAAACCTTGTTCCCTCACATGGCTGTCCTTTGTCCAGTGTTCCTTCAATCCTGTATAGGATGACTCGTGTTATCGTGGAGATCGTTTTTCTAATAGCACGGTTTTGTTGGTCTTTCACTGAGTAGGAACCTTACCTTCAGACAGGTTACGTATGAACAGCCGAACCAGTGTGTTTATGAGGACTGGCGAACGGCTCTTCAGGTGGTCAGATCTTATCCTGTCCGGATCAACTGTTGTTAGATGCTTCTGCGACGAAATGGCATGTCATATTTTGGAAGGGAGAACCCGTGGAACGACATGTCCTTCCTCCTTTATTTCGTATGAGGACAGGACGATGTAGCAATTGAAGACATCAGAGGTTTAATCGTAAATGACTTTCTCCATTGCCTCTATGGAAGCTGTAAAGGCTCCGTCTGAGCATCGGAGGGCAACCATCTTTGTTTTGTGGCGAAGCTTCGGTGGACTTTGCGAACGTTTTTGGATGTCTCTGCAGCTTCGACCATAACTGCTGGTCTTCTCCGTTTAAGACCTTTTATCGCCTATCCGCACTGTTTTGCAAGCTCAGACAGGAGATGACGGTTGCCTGTAGTCTGTGCGAAACCTCGCTGGCGTTTCAGCACGAGTGTTTCTGGAGACAGAGCTTTCCTGGAGATTTTCGAACTCTCAGCTTTCATAGCGCTAACGTCAAGATGTTGAATGAAAAGATCGCATTTGTCGTAGATTTTATAAAGAACAGCATCTTCCAAACAACGGTCTAATGAACTGAATAAATCTCAGTTCACGGTGGTTTTGGGAGCCCGTTTTTTGAATTTATCAGCCTTTTCTCCTTTTCGCGAGGAATAAAACATTCCACGAATTAAGTGATGGTCTGATCCAGCATAGAATTTTGGGACAACAACGACATCGGTTAGGCAAAATCTTCGAATCATTATGGTGTGGTCTATTTCGTCAGAGTACTCTCCATTGGGATACTTCCACGTCCAGCGATGAGAGTGGGGCTTCTAAAATTGCCAGTCACTATGACTAGTCATGGTCGCCATAATATATACTCAGACAGCGGCTCGACCTGCTCGTTCCATTCTAATCCGTTGTTCACAATGTCTTAGCATCAAAATCTCCAGTTATGATCTTAAAAAATGTCTGATCTCCGTAGAACTTCTCCAACTCCATATAGAACGCATCGACTTTGTCTTCGTCATATCGATGCGGACATGAAGGAGATTATCAAAGTTGGTGCTGATCCATATCACTTCAACCGTAGACACCCGACTCGGGTTGTTAATTGTTCGAATGAATCGATGTTCATTGCCAAAATTGTGTTAACGAAAACAGAGACACCGTCGACTCCTCTACTGTCACATTTTCCAAGGAAAAGTTCTTCTTCCGTATCATAGACGGCGCTGAATGGGTGGCAATCGTCTTGTCTCCACCATTCTGACGACGTAGTATCTTATTCATCTTGCTTGTATGATCGAGTCCTCTATTGAGAACTTGGATGCAAGTGTGGGTGCATTGTAGGCACAGATTATCACCTTAGACTTTTGCGATTTAAGCAGCCTACCCTGAAATTTCAGCAGCCTCTCGGTACTTGTCTTATTCAACGCTGCCATAGCAGGGGATCAGCGGAATAAAGCACACTTATTTTATTCTGCTTAACATGTGGTTCCCACCACGTGTGGTTTGCTAAGCTCAACGCAAAGTCTACATATTCTCACGGGTCGCTTGCCATTCTCTTCCAGAGCAGACGAGAAGCTTATTTGTTAGAGGCAACTCCTAACCACCTCACATGCAATTCCTCGTCACTTGATTGTAGGCTTCTGGTCGAATTGACTTCTAGAATACTAGCTGCATAAACGAAGACACACCCACGCAAGCATGCATGGATACGTCCTCGTAAACATGGAAAGTATGTGTGAAATCGGTGCAGTAGAAACGGAGTCCAACCTGCGTCTTAGAGAAGCATAACGTCGCTTTTGGACCGCGATTAACTCATATCCATCACCTAGGAACGCGCCACGTTGTATCGCGACGCGACTAACCAGCACGAGATCCCTCTATGAGGGAGATCCGTGACTAGTGCGTCATAGCATCAATGGTGTTGATATACAAACAATCGTTCAACTTGGCCAATAAAGAAGGTTAAATAAAGCAAAATAGATGTGCAATTATTCAGCTGCCTTCAGCACAACACAGACTCAAAGAATTACTTGAGAAATTGCTCAGCGACGAAATTAAAATCGAAAAGAGAAGTGAAAGCAACGAAGCAATAACTGAGCAACTCTCCTAGTTGCAACAAACAGAAGAATCTGTTGGCTAAGTGTAAAACCTAGAGTCATGTAGAAATATTGAACAGGGAAGAACTAGCTTAGAGGAAAAGAAAGAGAAAGTTCTTTAAGAAAGACAAAAACAGGCAGGGAGTCGATTTTGTAGAAAAAATCGACTCCCACATACTCCTCATCACTGGCTCTCAAAATCTGCAATGTGGCATTAAAGATTACAAAACTCTACCCTGTACAGTGAGATACATAAATATTGCAAAAGTTAGACAGCAAGCAATTTACATGTTAGTTAGAATAACAAGCATAAATAAAACCCCTGTGACTTCCAAAACCTTGGTAAATTTCTCCTAAATCTTCACAGATCGATCTGCTATCGCAGCTATAAATGTGGGATTTTTTAAGGCTGAAGTGATGCGGGTGAACAGTATACTTGTTGAGATCAGCGCAAAAAAGCAAATCCTTGACTATGAAACTAAAATATTCTTACATTACTATGCCGTCTCAGATGCTTGACAGACAGCACCCACGATAACGATAGGCAGTGACAGCGCTATGCAAGTGAGATAGAACTATGCGTTGAATTCTTCGATTTCCTGTAATTCAACACTAAAGCGATGTCTTACTATTTGCAGTGATACAGACAAAAGTCGTCGTACGGATGCTGCACGGCTCTACTTGGATTCCACAGTTACGAATGTTGTCAAAAAACTAATCACGGTAACCAGATAGAAATTCCTTTTACTTCATTCCTCAATATAAATTATAGAAAACCTATTCAATTCGTCTATAAAACCTCATTTCCAATTAAAATAACAACATTGCATGAGAAATTGCACAGCTTCACGACCACGTATCATGACGACTGATTTTCCTATGAGCTGGAAGAGGGAACTATTCGTCTCCCTCGCAACCCGCATGATAACAGACTTTAGTAAAAAATGATTCTACTTCAATGAAAGACGCTGAAAGCGATTATTCTTTTAAAATAAGGCCGACTTGAGAGACTTTTGCGACTTACCTAACTAACTTACTTAATTATTGGATACGCACTACAAGCCCCTCACAAAAATTGTCGTACTGCTCAAATCAAGAATTTTGGATCAAATGCAAAACGATCAAGTAGAGTTCCGACAGGGATTTCTCCATATGAAACACATCCAATTCGGAGCTAGAGTCACAAGAATCTGCCGGTGGTGCCACCTACTTCTCTCTCTAACCCTTGTCGACAACGAAAAACATTTGACAACAAGCGTCATCATATCTGCTCACGCAGTGAATAATGTCCACCCAGCTTACATGAGAACCTTGGCCAGCTTCTGCTTAATTGCATGTATAGACATTTGGGGGGTCCTATTCACGAGTGCTATGAACCCTAGCACATTTTCCATCCGTTTCTTTCCCTCATAATCGTCGTTCGCAGTGGTGTTTTGCTACGACTATGGTGAAATATGGCTTCCGTACAATAAACATTAGTTTCTAATCACATCAAAACACTTCTTATCCACTCGGGTAATTGAAAAGTGGACAAAGAAAACGGCGTAATGCAGTGGAAGCCACTTGTTCAGGTCTCACCATTCACATCTCTGACATATCAAATCTTACAACGCTCTACACAGCTGAAAGGTGCGATGACTGCGATGACATCCAAAACATGTCAGTGACTTTTCGTATCACTCACAGAGCGCTCGAACAATTCTCTTATTTCTCTTATATAAATAGTGACAAACACAATGCCAGACCACATAGATTAAACCCTTTTAGAAGATACAGAGCAATGTACATATAAAACAAAAATATATCACAAATGAGTCAACAATAGATAACCCTAACACAATGCAAGAGTTTTCAGATTTATGTATGATACTTTTTACATACGTCATTTGTTCTCACCCTACCATTCTTACCAACACATAAGCACTTCGAAAATTCGAACTAATTCCCACGAACTCTTCTTATTTATTTATATAACAGAATCCTATATGTTAGGTATATTCCAGTACTGCGGAATGGCTCGTTTGTTATCTTGCTACTTAAGAACCTTGTCATCTTTCATGGATGTCGTTCAATGCTAGTAGAATTGATTTTCCTTAGAAATCCGGTATAGGTCCACTAGTTTTCCGAAACGCAATTGTTGGCCTTAGTGAAGCGGAAAGAGCCTTTCTCGGACAAGTGTATTGTCAATTTGCAGACCTCGGAAGGATGGGAGGCTTGGTTGGCCCGGAGCTGGATTGAACCATGGAATAATCGTGTATTACCACACAGAATCTCCAGGAAGCGCGTTTTTCTTGCCACTTGACAACAAGTTAAATAAAGATAAGGAACGATAAGCCATCGCTCTATACATAAGATTTCTACTATTTCATGTGCATCGACCAATTACCCTATCCCATGTTGACAAGTGTAAGGTGAACTGAGTTGCAATGAAAGAACAAAAGTGGAGTACTACATGAAATTAGGCTATTTAGCACGAATCAAACAATCAAATGTTAGCTTTCAGAGAGAAATTTAAGCAACTAAAATTATAACTGTTAAAGAATCTGATCAAACCCGTTGACGGGTGATTGCTGATGGCAAAAGATCGATAGAACTAGCTGAGAGACAGGCGAAACGAAGGACTCGCATGGTGTGGTGGTGAACGCGTTACTCTCCGGAAAGGACAATACCACGTTCGTTCCCAACCGCAGACACCTGCGGTCCGGAGTTTTGCAAATATCTCAGCATTATAGTTATACTTCGCAAAAACCCTGCCGTTAAAAAGAATAGGCAATGAATAAAAGGGTTAGGATTGTGTTAAACAATCGTTATAAAGTTTTCAATCTGGATAAGAAATAGGTCCATATTCCATAGAATCGCAGAAAATCTGACCAATGACGAAAAAAACTACTAAAAGCAGACGAAAAAACGCATTTGCTAGATGAGGCGCGAGTCTAACTGGATTTGCCCAATTACGAATGAGGCGAAAACTGAAAAACTGTGACGACGACCGGACATGAAAACTCGTCCTCGTTTAATGGTCGGAGGCTAAAGATGATTGTCTCACATCGTTAGAAAACACTGGACTTTTTTAAACCATACAGTAGTGAAATACCCTACATTATGGACGAAATCAGCCCCTTTGTTAAATAAAAACGATAACTGGAACTGTACAGCTGTTACTGCTAATACGTTCATAATCACATAATGGACGATATGAATTTCCCTCAGGTGATATTTAGGCGAAATTTCTTTATTCGAAATTTCGCTAGATTTTCGAGTTTGAAGAGACATATCTCAACTAATAAAGAACTTTATTAGCTGAAATAAAACGATTAGAAATCTACAGAGACTTACCATCGAGATATAAATTCTCTTTTTCCACCTTATCGTTCGTTCGAAAACGCTCATAAATCGAGAAGAGAGTTGATCAAAAAAACAGGATCTCGTCCAGAAGGACGCAATGATGTCCGCGATTGCGTCGTTAACATTTTGCAATCGCCATCCACTTCTTGAAATTCCGGGAAATTTGAATTCGTTCATATCAACGTTCGAATTTCAAACGAATTCAAAACTAAACGAATATTCAAGGAAGCAATCCCCATGACTGACTTTCCACTAACTTCGGCATTGATCCAATAATTCTTTGTACTCTTATTTGGCAAATACGAGCTGTTACTTTATTCTTTATTACGGAAAAGCTGATGTCTCGGCGGGTTTCGCCTTCCTCAGTGCCTCGAAAGGTCAAGTTGAATGAAACTTGATAGCTAAGAGCGACGATTTATAATATTATCTCTTCTACAGCTTTCTGATCTATCGAAAACGTTTCAGCAATTGTCGGAAACCACTGCATCATTACCAGTGAGTTAGAAGCACCGCTTTGAAAACAAATGATACTAAAGGAAGAAGAACAAGTTTAGTGATATTTAGTGTGATCTGCTTTAAAGAGATAACTCTCAAGGCGAAAAACTGCTAAATACAGTGAGATGCCTATAAAATAATTTCCCTACTGAACCTTCAAGCATATATTTCGCGTCAACGCCACAACCATATACAATCAAAAGGCATGAGGATGCATCTGGCCAGCAAAGCGATAGAGAACGAAGCAACGTTCAAACACTGAAAGAATGTGAATCTGGAAAATGGGATGCTGTATATCAGAAGCATAAGCGAATATCTGTGAATCGATTGTCATCAACTCTGTGACGTCATCATAGTGCAACCTTTCGCATAGAAATGCTTCCTATTCAAACAGTTACGTTATTGTAGCAGGAGGAATAGGAGCGTAACAATGGTCATCACCGACACGCAGAACTGACGATTCTGTAATGACTGGACGAACAGGAGGAAGGTATGAATGAGAACGAGATGAATTTGTAGTGCAATGCCGAACAGGTAACAATCTGATGCCGTCACTCTCGACGACTAATCAGAAATGAAGTGTATTATGACGTTTCTAATAAATATTTTACGTCTATAAGCACAAAATATTCCACGTCGTCAACGATCGGAAGTTCTTCGTGTGCACATGCTTTCTTGAAGAAAAAAAAGCTGCGAATAACAGATGAATGACCGAAGTCGGTAAATGTCATATCCTAATCTCAACACACATTAAACCCATCGGTCCAGGGATGATGAGACTAACTAAAGCGCTTCAAATTGCATTCCTTTATCATCCTGAATTCTAGAGCGAAGCATTTTTAACGTCTCAAACACAAAAGAATACCAGGTTCTAAGGAAGAAATGCTCATCGAGAAATGAAGAAGTTTATTATCTGTGATCCAAACTGTGTAACTAAGAACCACGAAATGACCAAGAACAAAGCTCAGAAACGATGATTATCAACAATTTTTTCCGGATGACGAACTGCACTAGAAGTGACCAGAAAAAAATGCCACTGTCAGATTCATAGAAGCTAGTTATCGGTAAAGAAAGAACTGTTAAAAGCATAATACTTGTGTGCTCGTATGACGTTGCGCACGCTTCTAATCTATATCCGTATGTATGTGTGTATACACGCCTACACGTGTGTATCTGCGTGGGCGTGTATAAATGTGTGCCCGTGTCGTGCGTGTGTGTGTGTGTGTGTTGATGTGTGTATATTTACGCACCCTGACAAATGTCGGCAACATCCAATCAGCTGTCCAGCCGCCGATCGATACCTTCTGGATGTGGTCGCAATCTGTTGGACGTGGCAGGTCAACGCTGCCGATTTGTTGTGGAGATGGAAGTGCTAGAGAAACAATCCATGCATATCTGATTACTTCAGAAGTTGATGAGTCAGAGAGAAAGCGAGTCTCACGAGCGAATCCGATTCAGACAGGTGCTAACAAAATTCGTACGATTGTAACACGAATGAACTTGTCCTAATTTCTATGTAAATGGCATCAGTACTTTTATTACGGCCCTACAAAAAAACCCCTACTTAATTAAATAGATTTATTCCTATAATAATAAATTTATTCATGATAAAACATATTAAGAAAAAATTTAAAAAATTAAAGTTAATAAAATTTGTAACAAATTTATTAAGAAATATTAAGATTCCTTCAGGGTGTTCTAAGAACAATTTTACCTTGAAACTGCACTAACTCATATCTTCGAATGTACTCTTAGATTAACACCATACGAAAGTCTCAGTCCTCGTAAGTTGCGGCCAATGAAAAAAAAAACCTAAGAAGAAGTTAGTAGAAAAAGGTTTCTATTACTCCCACGACCGACTTTCTATTAACCTCGGCATTGATCAAGTAATTCTTCGTATTCTTGCTGAGCAAACGCGAGTTGGGAATCGATCCCATGTGTATTGCAGAGTGCCCCCTACCACTGCGCCACACGGTCGCCCACTATTAATGGTAACAATGAAGTTTACTTGATGAAAAGGAATAGTTGGTCATGGTAATAAAACAAAAAATCAATGAACGAGGACAAAAGAGAGGTGACACTATAAGGGTGGCATATAAGCAGCGTTTACGAGTTAACTGTCTACTTTTTGCTGTTCTTCTTAAAGATTCTTCCTATTCAATAATGAATAGTGAAGAATAGGAGAGCAATGGATATAACTAAACTTAGACCACTCTACTGCACTCCACTCCGGTTGGTCGCGATAAATACGTTTGTTGTCCATTTCGATGGCTTTTTGACCGCCCGTGTGTGTAAACAGTCATGAAAAGACGACGATAGAATAGAGGCAGAAAGAGGAAAGGAGAGAGGGAAAAGAGGAAGAAAGAGAGGAAGAGCAAGATGAAACAAGGCAAGATATAACAGTGTGAGAGGAATGAGAAGAGAGAAGGTAGAGAACGCAGAAAAATACGATAAATGATCAAGAGTGTGGAGTGATAAAGTATTGCAGGGTTCCAAGGATCAACTTTCTATTAACCCCACTCTAGGCGGCTGTTCTTCCTCAGTGCGAGGCGTAAAAGACGGCGGGGTTTTCGAGAATCTGTTGACCCTGTCATTACGACCCAGATTTTTCTCTTTCTGTTTGTATTGTTGAAGCATTTGGCATAATAAATTGAGTATCAACATACCCTCCCAGACTCTGAGAAAGGTATTACTGCCGCAACGTCAGCTACTGTTGTGCTGTAAGTGTTTTTGTGTAAGAACAGACGTGCGCAGTATAACAACCTCGGAATTGCTGGAACGAAAAAGGTACTGCGGAGTGCTTCGACGTAAAGATCGCCAAGTCAGAATTTATTTAAAAAGACGAAACCTCACAAATAAAGTTTAAAACACCAATTTTTACAAGGACAGACGCTCATGTACGACTGCTACTTAGATTGTCGATGATTCCATAGCAACTGTGACTCCATAACCCATCATCAAATATTGCTATTGACGAATGCTTGATTTACCGCAGACAAAGAAGAGAAGTGATTTCTAAGTATATGATTCTTCCTCAACCATTTTCAAATCACAAAGTCAAACCAAACCAACTGTGGTCCTCTAAAGTTCACATGATGGAACTGAACATGAATCACTGATGCGACGACGCTAGGTGACGTGGCTAAGGTCAGCGGATTAGTCGACTACATGGAGACGGACATCGATGACGATGATTTCGACGCACTGAGGACTAATGTCAAGTGAAGAGGAAGAAACTAGACCTCGGTGTGAAAAACGAAGTCCATTTACGCAGAGACACTCAATTATTCGAATAATCGTTCTTCGAATATTCGCTATCCAAACGCTATCGAAACAATTAGTGACAGTCGTTGTCGACACAGAAAAAACGCGCGCATGACGGAGAGCGAGTTCGGGAGTTCGATCTGAATACAGATGATGTCACCATTTTCTACTATACGGTATCCTGAAAACGATAATAATCGAAGTCGAACTCAAGGCCTAAGACGAAAAGTCAACGATGAAGGAGTTCTCAGTTTGTGTGCTCAGCTTTATCTGTATATCCTGGCCATAGATTGGTTTTGGGCTTGATGACAGGATAATATGATGAAATGACGACGTGAAGAGATGATTCGTTCGACAATGAGTCATGAAAAGTGACCAGCAGCAGGAACTCTTCATCGGTGTGACTCGACTACGATCACATTTGAATAACGAGTCACTGAGCTGCGTTTCACCTGGGAGAAACACGGATATCTTCCATAGGAAATCCATAGACGATTGCGAACGAAACAATAAACACCAATGAAACTCGTTTACGGCACAGATATGAAGTAGTTTCACAGCTGAAGTTAGGTTTTCATCAACAACTGATGAGGTATCAAATGTATCATCGAATTTCTACACAGTTTACTTCTGGTTCAGCACCTTTACTATTCTAACTCGTCTTTAGCCACCCAATCGTGATGGGAAATCGTTGAGAACCGTAAGGAAAACCCGGGCAGCTGAACGATGACAAGCTGTGCTTAAAGGAACGGAACAATCTGATACAAGCGAATCAAATGAGTTTTTAAGTGACCTAGTCGCTATAAACTATCCAGAAGAATATAAGTTATGAGAAATAATATTAGCGCTAATTTCGTGACATTCAAGGACTTAAAAAAGCGACGGATATGAGAGAAGAGCTAAAACCGATTCTTCAGCACAAATTTACACCCATCGTATTGAATTCAAAATGGAATTATCGTCAAAAATACAAATGCACAACATTCATGGATAGAATGAATTCTATCCGTGTTGCTCATTAGACTGCTGGCTGGAAGCGAACGAAATAATGAAGGACGAAAACCGAACCTGCAGAGACGTAGGGTAGGCAGAGTGTAGAGAAGTAGGGTGTGGGCGGCGGCCGCCATATTCAATACGTGTTCGGCGATGTGTGAGAGATCCAAGGCTGTAGTTCTTTTTTTCAGCTCTCATTTAGAAGGTTTGAAGAGTCATGTAATCGGCAGCTAAATAAAATAAAAGGACAAAGCTCTCAGCGTTGATCAATCCCTGAGGGATGCGCTATGCATTCGACTTTATTAAGCATCGTTTGGAGGTGATTGAATGCATATCTGGCCTTTACAATGACTCGCGGTGGCCTGCCGATGTATCGAGCTAGTGCTGCTATCCTCCTAGACAGATATGGTACCAATTTGCCGACACCGGGGGATGGAAAGCTTGGTGGGCCACGGGCGCTGGGATCGTTCCACGTATGTGTTGCAAGACGCCTCCGACCACTGCGCCACACGCCCCATCGACAACTAGAGTTTGAGTTTTCTACAACTGAATTGTTCCTTTCCCTACAATAGTTAGGTAACAGTAAACCCATGTCATAAGCAGAACTCCGCAAAACATTGATGTTTGGCTTAGTTTTTGAAAAAAAAAGTTGAAATAGAAGGGATTACAAAAAAAAATGTGACGCACTTCGTGCCTCTTGAAAGAGTGGAATACAGTTTTACACATCACTCTATATTTTTTGATGCTGCAAATAAAAGTTTAGTATATATCAGTTGTTGGTTGCTAAACTTTTCTTTAAATTTAGCTCACTAAATTTAGCCTCTAGCCAGCAGAGCATCCCAGGCTAATAAGGAGCGTGACTTTTGCATCCTGAAACCGAGCCAAGAGTAAAAAAATGCCAGGAATCACCGCCGCCGTGTTATCAAACCAGTCGCAAGCTGGCAAATTTCCCACTGATCCAGCGAATGCTTGTGGCAGTGACGAGCTGTAGGTTAGGTCCATCACGAAACTTCAGAAAACCAAAAATAGCTCGTCCAGTATTAGTCCAGCTCGAAAACGACGCATACTAACCACTTCTGTCTACGACGTCGTGCGATGGGACAACCGGTGACAGGCGATCAAATCTTAGGTTGCAAAAGACGTCGTTGGAACCGGACGAAACGAACACGCCCATGAAATGCTATGGAGACTGCTTCTGACTCAGCGCGTATAATATTAGAACAGCCTCTTCACTCGCCAATTTTTATGTTCTTCCGAAAGCCGCGGATTGTATCAATTCTATTTGATCGCCCTATAAGAAAAAAGAGCACGAAGATCGCCAGACGCTCATTATATATACGGAACCACTGTCATTCATGGAGAGAGGTTTACGTTGCGAAATGTCGAAGACGTTGGCTTTGTCGTACACCCATCTACCCATCTATTTCTCATTTATCCACGTCAAAAAAAATTCATCGACTCTTTATTCACCAACTTGTATAGCGGATGAGAGCGAAATGGCGGCATTTTACAGCCAAGTGGAGGAAGTAATCCACAACAAGAAGTCCCTCTATGAAGTCATTGCCAAAGACTTCAACGTCAGATTAGGAAAGGCGAACGAAAATGAACACAGGATGGGAAAATTCGGAATAGGAGAACGAAATCAGGATGGAAGCCGTCTTGAAGAACTTCTGCCTGCAGCAGTTTTTTCCATGGGAATTCATTTTTCGAGAGGAGAGAAAATCGTCGATGTACATGGAAGCCTCCTAAAGGTACGACTCATGGATGATCGTTCATATTCTCACGAAGATAAAATGGTTCCATCACCTCAGTGATGCTCGGATTCTGCACCGGCTCCCACCACCGAATTCTCCGTGCGAAATCTCAACTCCTAAACTTAACCCTAAACTGGAAAAGAACTTTGATTGTTGAAGATGAACAAGACAAGTCTACGACGAGAACATTCTCAATGAAGTCCTCTTCTCATATGACCGACCGATAAAAGAAGGCCCGAATGACTACTTAAAGTTGCTTGTCGTAGGACGTAAATCTACTGCCGAACTTGTCTCAGTTCCGCGAGCATAAATTTTAGACCGCATCTTTATTGCCACTAAGAAGTTACCCAAGAAAAGATGAAGACTGAAGTTCGCTTATACTGCGAGAAAGCGTCAAACCTAGCGTAGTTGGTGATAAATGCCACGTATGAAACAGCTTTGCAGAAAAACCTATTGGAAGCAGCACAAAAACGATCTATTTTGAAGAATTGTAGTCAGGATCCGTGTGATTATAATGTTCCGCCATCCACCCTGATCAACGGAGGGACTATCACCACGTTTCACCCTGATATAGAATTGATAACGAAAAAATTCTATAGCAGTCTTCGTCGTTCCACAGTGTCTGCCTCGGACCCCGAAATCCACACTAGAGAAAACTGCCAGAGATTCTACTAGTCGAAGTTTGAGTTGCGATTGAGATCATGAAGACAGCTACAGCACAGAGGTCTGATAATATCACCACACACTTCGTTCGAGTTGGAGACACAAATTACATGTACTTATTACAGCCCACATGACATCTTACCTTCAGAGAGAGAAAATTTTAAACTAACGCAAAACATCGCGCACGGTCATCCAGCTCAAGAAGTATGACCGAATTGATCTCGGTCACTATCGTTTGATATACTTGTTTAGTCTTCTATACTAGTTCACGAAGATTAACCTAGTGCGCATTCAGAGGTTTTGGATCAAGCACGATCAACTAGGATTCCGATAGGGAGTCTGCCTAGGGACCATGTTGAAACCGTATCACAGGTCAAAGAACTCTGTCGGGAGCACCATCTACCTCTTGTGCTAGCGTTTACCGACTACGAAAAGCGTTTGAGAGCGACTGAACGAGTGTAGTCCTACCAGCTTTGTCAAAGCGGTTCACGGTTTTAGTGTGGTGGATAATGAAACTCGACTGGGACCAGAAGACCATATGCACTAACGAAAAGTTTTTGTCAAACATTCGTTTTACTGACGATATCGCCATCTTATCGAAGAATACCAGTGAATCAGAGACGAAACTAAATGAGTTCAATGAAGCGGTAAAAAAAAATTGAACTGTGCATAAATCGATGCACAATTCATGAAGAATCTATGCTGTGAAGGCGAACAACTCGAACTGGATGGTTCTCTGATTACCTGGACTGTCTCGCACTTGCACCTTAGAAATTCAATGAAAATGGAGAAAACGTGAAGGAATTACGAAGAAGAAGGACAGCAGCATGGGCCACATTCGGGCCACTCAAGGAAGCCATCCGCTCACTAGCGAAGGAAAAACTCGGCACTCAGCTTCTCGATTCAACACTCCTCTCAGCGTCCTTTTATGCAACAGAAACGTGCGCCAATATTTCAACCATATCAAGAAATTTTCGCATCACCCACAGAGCATTTGAACGATGTCTTCTGAAGTTTAAGCGGCAATCACAACGTCTCACCGGAATACGAATGTTCCCTCCATGAATGGGTCCACTCAAAACATCGACAAGCTTTTGAATGTGTTTCTAGAGAGAAACGTTAAAGCCATTCTAAACTCGGCGGCCGGAGATGAATTCTTACCGCATGCCACAACAGGGCAACCAGGGTCCAGCTTTAGCACAATAAGACGCCAGAGCTTTAGATGCACGACGAATGTAGAGCCCATTAATCCAACGTGAGGAAAAAGAAGTGTGCAGCAAAATCTAAGCCAAAATTTGATCAATTGATTAAGTGAGAACAGGTAGTACTTTGGGAAAGCAAATCACACAAGTTGATTGCATTTTGATCGGAAATGTACTACAAGTGCAATAAATGATTCGATATTGACCTGCGAAATTCACACATAGCGAATGAGCTTGGAAAAAAAAACCAATAAATAGCTAGATTTTTTGGGAATATCATGAAAGGAAAAAATGACGAGAACAGGAGGAAAAGAGAGGGTGAAAGAAAGGAAAAACCTATGCAAAAAACAAGCAGAGGGAAACTACACAACGACGATTGACTTATTAAACACATAGTATGAAATTAACGTACACAAAGACCGAATATTAAAGCATTGTTAGATTAGGATTTAGTTACTTTACCCTCACCAGTGGTTTGCTACCTTTTTTGAAATTTCAATCCAGAAGCTCAGCGAAAGAGTAAATGTGGCCGCAACAAAGTCTAGTGAATTACCACTGGGTATCTTCTCGACTGAAACCCTAAAAAATGACACCAAAAATATGATCTTTTCCAGGTCCGCTAAACAAGCGATACCTACTCGAGTTGCTCGATGATTAACGGGATTACAGGTGACACTGATGGCTACTGGACGAGATACGACGAACTATGAAAGATTGAAATGGGAAGGTAAACAAAAACTCAGGAACTAAGCCACAATTCACTTGATTCTATTCCCAGAAGCTATACTACGGTTTGTCTTTTCGTCATGAGCATAAGTGAAATGAAATGAACAAATGGAGACATCTTATAGGTATGGATCATACTCTCTTAACAAGTGTCATATGAGTAGAAAATAACCACTGTGAAGATGAAGACATTCGCAAAACTTGGACCCTAGGCCAGATTCGAATCTGGGGTCGAAAAATCGGTAGAAAACTTGCCAAGAAAAAGACAAACCAATGGTGCAGTGGCTAACACGCGAGACCTCGGAAAGGGTAATCGACGGATCGAATCTGGTCTGGAGTCCAAGTTTTGCATCTCATATCTCAGCTTCACAGTGGTTGTATCGTACCCTTCCGTGGAAAATAATAATAGACAGCAAATAAAAAGTTGAACATTGTGAGTAGAACACAATTTGTAAACCAGAATTGGGCCTGTGATATCGTCTTCGAGTGGTCGCACAGTTAGCTGTCATCCTCAAAAAATCGCATTGCAGACTCAAACGATTCTTCTATTCACAAGGAATAATGAATGCCCGTGATGAAGGTCAGGGAATTCCACAGCACGACTATCTCAGGATTTCAGAAAGAAAAAGTCTCGGCCAACATCTAACATGCTAGTCAGAGAAAATGACAGGTCGTCAAGCTGCAATCGAACCCGCATACAAATCCTACAATATCAATAGATGAGAGTCGCAAGACAACGAAGCGGCTGAAGGCAGTAGGAGCCATACGACATGTGAAGATGGGTCATTTAAGCATAGCAGTGCTGGTAGTACCTGTGTTAGGTATTTTTTAAGCGAAAGTGACAACTCTTATTGGAAACTTTAACAAGGAGATTCAGAAAAAAGTGTAAGGAAAAAGTGAATTGGTGAATTGCTGAGGTCCGATAATAAGAAACGTTTATTTTTATATGCTATTAAATTTTTTTAGAATAACTTTTTATAATTCCCCATCGCTATTCCTTTACCGTATCTCCCTTATCGACCAAAACCTATCAATTTCCTTCTTCCAATCGGAGTGAGTGGTTTCAAGGTGGGAAGCAACCAGAAAACTAAGCCAATCAAATCTCGAATTTGGCGTTTCAAGAATCATGGCAAAAAACAAGAAACAAAGGAAGATCGTCAGGTCTCAATGGAAGCGCAAATGATTTAACACGCTACGCTAGTTCCCTGTCAAGATAACGACTTTTTACTTGTCGGTGAACGTACCTAAGCATTAGGAAATTTATAGAGCTTCTTGAACGTGGTTTGAGATCGAAATCAAGACCATAAATCTGCTTTAGTAGATTCCCAAAGCGTGACATCGTTAAGAATACACAGCCCTCAAGGCAGTAGCTCCATAGAATTTGCCCCTAGTTCACTTTGCCCAAGTAGGAGTAAAAATAAGCGGTTTAACCCTGAAGTAGAGACTTTTGACAAGAGGTTGAAGACGAGCAGTGAGGCAGGTTACTAAAATCTAAAGAGGAAACGTGCTAGTGATCTGAAATGAAAAATGGTCTGAGTTCACAATGAACGTAAGCTAGCCAGCATCGGCGGCTTTCATTGATGACCTGACGATGCAAACTAAAAAGATCTAACATCTCAGCCTGTATTAGTGCAGAAATGCCTACTGTGGGAGCAGATGACCGAGACCGCTTTTATGTGACCGTAATAAACCTTTCATGAGCATTCAATCATCTAACAGACGCTATCACAGACAACGATAGTGATATGGAAAAGTGCTGTGCCAACTTTTGTCTACAAGAGAACGACAAAATGCAGAAAAACTACGACATTTCGAAAAAATCCTTAGCTCAAGAATCCTTAGAAAAAGCGATAGGAAATTGAAACGCAAGAACTGGAAAGTCTCGAAAACACTGATGATAAGCAAATCTATTGGTTGTTACTCATATCATAGCTCATATAGTTTTGGTATTACACTAAAGTGTGGTCACTAAAAGACGACGACGACGACGAGAATGACAAGATTTATCGACAAATGATGCTCGGTGTAAAGTGACTGAAAGAAAGAACCGGTTAGCGGTAACCGACCAACAGTTCGTCTCATTTAATTACTTGGCGAAAGGAGAAGGGCACTGAATCCCACCATTTTTAGTCGAAATCAATTGTTTTGCAAGAGATCCAAGTCCAGTTTTCTGTTTCACTTCCCTTCAGACGACGACCGTCGCCAATGATCATTCCGCCACGATCCGTTCTGCGTAGGAATATTTCTGTTCATGCAGTTCTCCATCAGCTTCTTCCTAGAGCTTGCCAGAGGGCCAGGCTATTGAAATTTTAATCGAAATGTTTGAAATCTGTTGAAATGTCATTGTGTATAAGTCGTTTGTGATTTAGATAACCTAAAAAGTAAAACACTGCACCAGATTCTGCCAGTGAAGTCGATCGAACATTCAATAGGATGGATAAGAAAAAAACCGATAAATCTATAGGAGAACCGGACATGTCCGAAGTCAGTTGTGTGATATGGAACGAATATCCAGCAAGGAGAAAGAGCAAATGCCGGCTCATTCTATCTTGTATGATCCAAGTCAAATATATCGGTGGCCAAGCGAACTGTTAAGGTTTGCGTATTCTAAAATAATTAACAGAAGTGGTAAAAGCAGTTTTCACTAAGGAACCCAGCTAAGAGTAAACCAATACAAGGATCCAACACTGTCGTGGTGTCAAACTAATCGCATGGTACAAAATCTCCCTCTTATCCTCAAGGGCAGCGACTTCCTGTGGTAGTGACGACTTGGGGCAAACTTTGACCAGGCTGACCTCGATACTCCAGAAAACCACGACGGCTCAACCAACAAAACTCCGAAACAATGGAAATTATGTTGCGCACAGTTAGTGAAAACGTGGCATCCGAGTATTTAAGTAAGTAAGTAAAAGCAAATTCGTCATTGCGATTGCTAAATAATAAGCAAACTCATGACAAAAGAGACAACGCTCTAATAATGTAATGATGAATCTCAATGGTATAATGGAACAGAAAAACCCCTTACTTGAACGACTTGTTTACGGTGTGGACGAGTTCTTCTCTGCTTTATTTGCCGTATACTCGTCGTCAATTAGTCGTCGCTGAGACGGACGGGCATGCCTTACGCTATGCCACCTCAGGAAAATAAAAAGTTAGTAAGCGTCTAGATCGACAAGAATATGCCGGAAAAATTTTTAACAATTAGAAACGGATCATCACTGAATCACTGGAAACGCTGCAAAGAGGGTTCAGCACTTTTTACAACTTTTTTTTTCGAAATACTAAGTTTAGAATAACGCATACATTTAATGGGAATAGAACTGCGTATTACCACGAACACTATAGTGCGTTCCATTTACCTATGACATTTTATTAAGTAGCAAAATACCCACAATGATGCTGAGATATTTGCGAAACTCCGGACCGCAGGTGTCTGCGGTGAGGAATGAACGCGCTATTACCCTTTCCGGGGAATAACGCGTTCACCACCACACCTTGTGGGCCCTTCGTTTCGTTTGACTCTCAACTATCTCGCCTAAGTAGTAAAATACTTTGTTTTTTTTGTTTTTGTTTTATTTTATTTGGTCCGTCTTCACTTCTACTGTGCGGATCGCAGCATTTCTCACATCCAATTCGTTTCCTCGCATCCGTCGTCCACGAAGGCCTTCCAAGCTTTTGCGTGTAGCTTTGGTTGTTGCTTGAGGATTTTCATTTCATTTTGAATGTTGTAGAATGCTAGCCGAGCAATTCTCCCTGGAGGCCTAAGATAGCCAGGCTGGAGCGTTCCAATTGAATGCAGAGTGATTTTTTCCCAGAGAAGTCCGGTAATAATTCGCCGACCTCGGATGGATGAGAGGCGTGGTTAGCCCGGAGCGGAATCGAACTAGCAGCGCGCTCATGATGACGGACATCACTACCAATGTGGTAACCGCCCCACATTTTGTTACATATCTACTAATACCAGCGTTGACTTTAACTAGAAAAAATACTGCGAATACAGTTGACCATTACTCTCCAGAATCCACTACACTTCCTGAAGTTTTAGTTATTAAAAGAAAAAAAATAAGTAATGGTATTGTAGAAGTTCACACTGTCGTCACCATCCGCGGAATGACGGGATGAAAATCAATCGTAGTTGTTAATGTTGATGATCCATAAGTATAAAATAAACGGCAAAAAAGAAAAAGAGAAAGAGAGGCAAAGAGAGAGAAAGCAGAGAAAAGGGAGGAAAAGAGGAGGAGTTCAGCAATTAACTTCGAATGCTTTGAAGTTATGACAGCCTATAAATTGTCACAGCACGTACGAAATGATGATTTTACACAGGTATTCTTAGAGTATGATTTCGCAAAGCATTCGATCTTCTTCTCCTCCCGACGGTTTACGGCCTCATAGTGGCCGGGAGGTGTTCCTAGGTGTCGGACTGCGATGTACAGCGGGGCATTCGTCCACTCCGCAGGGTCTTCCAAGCTGCGAAGGAGTCCGGCGAGGAAGCCTAGCTAAGATTAAACCAATACCAGGATCCACCACCGTCCTGGTTCAAAGTCGCATGGTGGCAAATCTTCCTCTGATCCACAAGGACTGCGGATGCCTGTCGTGGTGACAACCTGGGGCAAACTTTGGCCGGACTGTCTTCGGAATTCCAGGGAACCACAATGGCTTAACCAGCAAATCTCCGAAAAATGGTGATTATGCTGGGGCCCGCACAACTAGTGATGACGGGCCGCTCAAGTGTCAAGTAAGTTCAAATATTCGATCTTCTATTCCACAATATTGTTCATATAGAAGGGAACCAGTTCGTGTAAAGGAAACTTAGAATAAGACTTTGTATTTCTTAATTAGTAAAGTAATTCGCTTAAAACTAACCTTTTCCATTTTTTGCATTGCACATCCGTTCGAATAGCAACGATATGCGAACGTCCATGCCATCGATAAAGCTTCTTCAGATGTGCTTCTGTACAACATGGCTAAATAAGACACAGAAAAGGAAATGCTTTAAGACCAATACGCTCTGTAAACTTTACTTACTTACTTTACTTACTAATCTTGTACTACTACTTACTACACAGTACTAAGTAGTAGTACAAGATATCTGGCTACTTCAGCAATAACCTCCACTACACTTACTTGAAAACCTACTGGAATGAATTGTTTTCATGAAGAATCGTACAAATCTCAGTATGATTTCCACTTGGTAACTTACTGATACCGTAAGATTTTCACTCCTTGGAGTGATAACATAGCGGTGCTATGGCCTTGCAAAGTTGCCATCACAGGCAATTGCCGACTCTAGTGGATCGCTGATAGATTTAACAGCAACGTTTCGAGTAGGTTCATCTAGTACGGTGATGATTGCAAGTACTGATTCGTTTTTATCTGGCCGTTGGTATGGAAATGTGTACCCGTTCACAGGTTGGGTGATCCTGCCGGTTGAAAAATTTCCTGCTGCACACGGCACTTGGAACGCTTAGGAACACCTGTGCCACAACTAGCTGTCAACGGCAATATAGTAGACAACGAGCTTACAGTAGCCGAGTAACGTATGAGTTCTGGTTCTCAAAAAGTCTCGTGGATACGCGACTTGATAATGCTACACAGAAAGTAAGATAAAATGTGAATATGCATTCTTTAATTGATAAGCTAATATGCGGTTGATAAAAAACTTTATTGGCCTGACCTTCCGACGGCTTTGTCTTTCTCAGAGCCCATTATCCAAGTTCATGCCCATAGCCTTTCACACTCTCGATATGGTGTCACCGTCTTCGCATTCAGCCGAATCTTCTTCAGTGCAGCACCGCTCAATGAGGCAAATTCACCTGGCGATGCCCAGGACGGTTGTTGTTGATAGTGATTGCCCGGTGATAGTAACTTGTTTTTCGTGGACAATCCACCTTGGAGGTCGGTATAATTATCAGCCAGCACATATCGAATTAATGTTTCACAAACCGACTTTTCCTTAACATCTGATTGCGACTATGACTGACTGTGTATAACTAATCGACATATATCCTCTCATTGATAAGCTACCATGAGATTGATAAAGAACTTTATTCGGCTAACGTTTGACGACTTTGTGTTCCTCAGAGGCGATAATTGGAGTCGATGTCCACAGTCGTTCGTACTCTAAATGTGGTATTAAAATAAAGGATAAAGCTCTCGGTGTTGATCAATCCCTGAGGAATGCGCCATGCATTCGACTTCATTAAGCATCGTTTGGAGGTGACTGAATGCATATCTGAGTTTTGCAATAACTCGTAGTGGCGTACAGATGTATCGAGCCAGTGCTGCTATCCTCCCAGACAAGTTTGGTACCAATTTGCCATCTTCCGAAGGATAGAAAGCTTGGTGGGCCATGGGCGCGGAGATCGATTCCACGTGTGTTGCAGGGTGCCTCGGACCACTGCGCCACGATATGGTATTATCACCGGACAGTCAATATTATCAACAAAAACCGTCCTGTACAAAAGGGCATCGATAGGTGAGATTATTTCATTCGAGTGGTGCTTCACTAATGAAGATCCGACTTGATGCGACGATGAAGACACCACATCGAGAGTACGAGCGACTTTGGGCTTCAACAGGGATCATCGGCTCTGAGAAAGACAAAGACGTTGGAACGCTAGCTGAATAAACTTCTTTATCAACCTCGTGTTAGTTTATCAATAAAAGGATACATGTTGAATTGTCACACCGAGGATAAAGGAAAGTCGGTTAATGAAGTGAATGCATGGCGCATCTCTCAGAGATTGATCAACATCTAGAGCTTTATCCTTTATACTTTTAGGGATAAGGATATTGTAAGAGACCCATTTTTGACCAACGACTTCCACTTTTCCTATGATGGATTCTGAAGCATTTAATAATAAACATACAACGAAGATGAAGAAACTAAGACCATTGCGACGAATGGATCCTTGGCTTGGAATTCATGTTATACGAATTCTTCTCAAAAATACTTAGCGCAAAATTTGATAAAGATATTTTAACTCGTATGAAGTGCTGAGATATTTGCAATCCGGGTGACCCGGATGGTGTAGTGGTGAAGTGCGCTGCTCCCCGGTAAGGACAACAGCGCGTGTTCGTTCCCCACTGCATACAC
>UYYA01000212.1:0-88622 GCA_900624975.1 Angiostrongylus costaricensis | reverse complement strand
TTGCTATCAACTTGACCTTTCCAGGCTCTGAAGAAGGCGAAATCCGCCGAAACGTCAGCTTAATCGTGAACAAAGAATAATAACACCTCGCGTTTGCTCAACAAAAATACTAACAAAAGCATAGTTCACCGTTTAAGCTCCTTTTTTGACAGGAACGTCCTTTGCGACTACACCACTGGAACGTCAGAAACAGCGCTTCGGTTCTAGTTCCCCCATAGAATGGTGGAGCAGTTGAGAAGAAAGGAGCAGACGTACTGGTCATACTTGGCTTAAAAATTAAACATATGTTCCCACTAATGTTTTGAGAAAAGTCAACAATATCCTCATTCCATGGCTTCGAAACAAACCATTGAATCGATTAGAACAGCGCCAAAACTAAACCTGTGTTAAATTTTTACTGCTCGATAATCGTTAATGGCTAGAGTGACTACAGAACGATACACTAATCTAACATATAGAGACTTTACAAGAATTGAGACAAAGTCTTAGTGAAATAATTGGAAATATGGAAAGGATCACGATGATGTGATCTTTTGATATAAAACGTCATACGACAGAACAAAGAGAAAGAGCGGGAAAGAAAGAGAAAGCGACATGAGTGAAGATGTGAAGATGCTGTTTATTCGAACGTCCAGCAACATTTGAATTGGTTATGGAAAACCTACACCAAAAATGATTTACGTAAAGCGCTGAACGAGAAATTATTTTCGGCAGAAAAGTAAAGACAATTCACATAAAAAGAATGATAAGGGAAAAGAGTGATGACGAAAACAGCACAAAACAAGAAGAAAAAAGCAAGAAGGCGAAATCCGCAAGCTCAGACCGAGCGACGCGACGCCTGCGCGTACGAATCGATCGCGGCTGGACAAAATGAGCATGGTGTTGGCTGGCTATGGTGCCAGAGAAGCAGGGTGTCCCAAAACGAGGAGTTGTCCTAGGCCCAGCCATCGTTGTAAATCAAGTAAGGCTTTCGTGAAAGGGTATTCATCACTGGGGTTTGGTAAACTGATGAAAGCTAGGCGATCACATCAGAAAAGTGTTCTCATTGAACAGCGATGGACAAAATTCACTTGGGGTACGGAAGAATGGTTTGCAAAGTACTAGTTTTGGCATCCTGTGCAGTGAGCGGAACAGTTAACGTCCTGTCATGTGATAAACGTCGATGATAAAGGATAGAGAGCAAAGTCCACCACGTTCATCGGTCTTGTAGAGATTGGATTCCATGTCGACGTTTTATTTACGACTTTTCAAAGGAAACGGGGATGGATTTGTTTCCACAATGCCTAGTGGTTCCTCCGATTTTCAGTAAACGCCCACCCATGAAGAGTGGGAGAACTTGGTTTACACAAGAACGAAGGTCAGATTGGAAACCGTTCACACGGCGCTGCGCTACGAAACTAGCTAGCAAATGCCGGCAAACAAATGAAAGATAGCACAACACGTAAACGTGTTGACAATCTAGTAGACGGCGAGGTGCATGAGGAAGTGATGGCATTACCTATTCGCCACAGTGGCTCTTGCATTAGCCGAATAGAATGTTTTTTATCTATTGGTTTGCTTTTATTTTACACGACTTGACATCACATGCTATGCGGACCCCAGCACTTTTTCCGATTCCTTCCTTAGATCATGCCACGGGGTTCAGACTTTGTGTGTGGCTCCTGCTGCTGTTTAAGTATTTTTGGTCTCCTGAATGCCGCTGAACACTGGTCGGGTAGATCCTACTGGAACCTTGAAGAAACCCTAGACCTTAACCTAACCGTCTTAGCGAGCTCCCTCATCTTCGTCCAGGAAGTCCCTAGCTTTTGTAGACTGGAGGTCGAGAGACGTACGCCCAGAATGGGGTCGAGCCAGCGCCTTAGGCGTTATGAACAACATAACTACTACTGCGGCAGCTACATCCGTTAGGAAACTGGACCACTTTGTGACGAAATCGTTACGTTCCTCCTTCGTCTACTGGTACGTTCAAATATTTCAGTAAATCGATGGAAATGGATAATAACAAACCACTCGTATCAACAGTTACAAAAAACCCATTATAGCTTTTATATTACAATTGTGGTGTTTTCGCTTTTTATTATTTGTGATGAAAAAGAGTGACAGGTATGCACTTCATGGACGACGACCAACCAATATGGAAACTACATGACTCTAGGCTAGATATGCGCTGAGCACGAGGAAAAGCATCTGCTAGAAGCAGGTGAATCTAGGGAATGGGCTCCGTCTCGAGCCATTTAAACAAAAGTGTACGCAGGTGGCAGAAAGAAGTTGGTATTCTCTCGTATTTTTGTATTATAGATTGAGTTCTAGCTCGGCTCGAATTGGGAATAGCAAGACCATCGTACTTCCGTGATGAAGTTTTCCATTTTTATCCTTTTCTTTTAAACGAAAATATATCCACCACGTTCAACAGTGGCATAAGCTAGTTCTTAACCGACCTCAGGAATGTCGTACTGCTTCTTGGGGTAACCTCTTGGAAGAATAAACACACCAATTTACGTTATAGTTAAAGGGTCAGGAACATCTCACAGCCACGACAAAACGATAAGCGTTTTAAGGGAGGTAGTGTAAGAAGGTGGAAGGCAAAGAAAAGCATGCTGTAAATCGGTGTCTGGTTCTCTCGAGACCAGTAAACGCTTTTGATAGGAATGAAACGCCTTCCAGAGACTAGAGATTCAGACGATTTCATGCTGGAACTGAAGAATTGTGGTTTTCACAGTAACCGATGCTTTACGGAGATTATACTATTCTGTTTCATAAGATTCTCACGACCACTAAACATATTGGAAATTACAGTGTTCAACTTTTTATCCACTGCTTATCATTTTTAATCCATGGCAGGGTATTATGTGAAATAGAATCACAGTGATGCTGAAATATTTACAAAACTCGGAACCTAAGGGCCAGCTTCGAACCCGGCAATACCCTTCCCGAGAGAGATCGATGTCGTTGTCCTATGACATCTGTGCAGTTATGCTAGCCAGACGTTAACATTGGAAGTGAAAAAAAATGCTAGAATTAATGATGTTGGTTACTTTTAGTTAGAAGTTAAGACGTTGTGATTTAGACTGCACCTTTAGCATAAGTGGGTTCAATGCCGAGTTGTGCTTCCCAGATCATTCCCTTTGACGAGTGATTGCTGATAGCACGGTGAGAGTAAAAAACTGGTCGAAAGAAGGCAAAACAAAAGACTCTGTGGTGGAGTGGATAACACGTAACCACCGCAAGTGGTAATCGCTAGTTCAAAGTTGGCCTGTGATTCGACGTTTTCTAAATACTTCAGTGTTACTGTGCTTTAATTCACACGAGAAATTCTCCCAAAGCATAGAATTCAGTGTCAAATGCTGGAGATTTGACGTTTGGTTATCACTTACACTGCATGACTGTGTAATCTCAGCTTCAATGTAAAACAAAACAAAACGGCATTTTTCTCTTTGATGACTTTACAATTTGTTTAACATAGTACACAACGCCTGCTGTGCATTGGGTGCGATGCATTTGGTACGGAAATTTATGGTCGTTTTCAGCATTAAACATCTCGGCTCGTACTAAATAGATCCTAAATAGATCCTTGCTTGCAAGATAAAGAATATCTTATTTAGCCAAAAGAACATTTTGACTTTCTAGAGCCCATTAAATGCGCTTTTTTCTTTCTTCGAGGTCTATATTTGGAGTCCCAAGGCAACTGAAGAATCGAATTCTTAGTCAGCAGACACAATAGTGCTTTTCAATATTTTTGGTGCTTGTAGACATGACGCCTGCACTAAATTCACAAAGATTTAATTGCTGTGTATTCTTTGAAGGATAAATTTGAAATAGAAACGAGATCTTAGGAAGAGGCTTTTTAGCTCTGAGGCGAAAGAGCAAGGTGTTCTCTGAAATTCTGGACTCCTCGAATGTCCAGGTTATGAAAAAACTATTGACATTGTTAATGTTTAATTTGCTGCCTGCTACAATTTTCACGGTAGGGTATTACGTGAATTACAACCGTAGTGATACTGAGATATTTGCAAAACTCCAAACAGCAGATATCTACGGTGGGGAACGAGAGGACAATTACCTTTCCCGTAGGATAACGCGTTCACCACCACACCATGCGGGTTTAACTGGGTTCAGCGCCGATTCGTGATCCCCAGATCAATCCCGTTCACAGGTGATTGCTGGTGGAACTAGTAGATAGAAAACAAGCTCAGAGACAGATGGTGTAGTGGGTGTAGTGGCGACCGCATTAGCCGCTGGAAAGCGTTTTGCAGACAGTTATCGAAAGGCAGCATCACAACGTTAAAACGAGCTGGAAGAACGCCACCGCTTTGGTAAGAGATAAGTCGTGTCCACCGTATGCGGATAATGTTTAATGTATATGCACTGCATATGTCGTTCACAAGAATAACAGGTTTTCTCAACAGTTACAGCTGGGAAGTGATGGATGGGTGATCGTCAGTGTCACTTCGCTTGAGCGCCGCCAACGAGGAAGCGCATGGAACGAAAAGTTCCACCGACAGGCGCGTACTTCACTTGCGCTGGCGGTCGGTGTCACATCGCATTAGGTTTGTTATCTAGCGAACATTTCGTCTTTCTGGCTGTAATTGCTGACAGAACGATGAGAAAATTTCGTCCCGGAAATTAGAAATGAATGACGCTCCTTCAAAAAAAGTTTTCAAAGAACCACAGCCTTCGATGGTAACCTCCTCAAAAAGCTGTTATCACTGATATGCTTGTTTATTTTCCTTAAGCCAATAAGTATCTAATCGTCTGGTAATTGGAGTAATATTCGAAATTGGCGTGTTCAAAGTGGCGCGTTTATATATTCAACAATTTGCCAAAGAATAGCTGATATTCGTTGACATCACAGAAATCGTCTTCATATTTACTTCGTTTTATCTCGTACTGTTTCATGTGATAAGAAATGTCACCTCTTCATTCGGTCATGATGGAAGTGAACTTGAATTCATCCTGCATTAAAATTTCTGGAGAAATGTTGGACATCTCGAGGTATTAAAGGACGAACACACTTTAGTAAAAATGCCTCTGATGACTAAAAATTGTAATTCTTGACCAATTTTAGATAAAAAGATATCGTTGAAGGCTTCGAAACCTTCGTATTCCTAATGATTGCGTTAATCCACATACGATGCTCGCAAGTTTTTGAAAATTGTCGGGAATTTCTCGATAATTAGGTGCTTCGGGAAGAAGAGCAGATGCAAGAACCAAAAAATCCTTTTTTTAAGATAAGAAAACTTGTTTTTTGTTGGTGAAGACTTGTAAATTCCAATGGCTTAATTCTTAGCTAGTAAATTTCACTACGACGTGAGACCTTTGTTCAAGGGCCAAGTCATTTGCGGTCATGTATGAGTGGAATTTACTAAAGTTTACGTTCTCCTTTAAGCGTTGACTTAAGAAACGAAACGTTCTTTTAATATTAAAAATCCTGAATTGACACGCGATTCCATAAAAGTCAACGAATTTGTGTGTGATACGAGGTGAGGAACCAGTGATCATTGAGGATGAACCAGTGATATAAAGGGATACCACAGATCACAGCAAGGCGGTAATGTCATAGGGGCAGAGGTCTGGCATCCATGAATCTCTGAGTGCAATCTCTGGCATCCTTATGATCAATATAGTATTCACAGTAGAAGTCGGGCTGGATTATTTTAGTATAAATCTAAGTTATATTTTTCCATATGTCTATGGATTAATTCACCTTACTTTTCATATTTAAGGAATTTTACCAAATGTTATGAACTTGTTCTGTGACGAATGATGAATTGCTACTGAAATTGTAGTAAACGGTCGAAGAAAACCCAAATCAATCTTCTTTAGAAGAAAGATTTATGAGGACGGTAATGGTTAGTGTTCGAACAGGTTGCAGTCTTCTTGATAGGTACCTTTCTTTACTCGAATAAACAGAAATCGTCGACGCTACCCATCGTGGAAAGACAAAATGTCAGTTTACTTTGCACTTCTTGCAAGGTCCTCAACTACTGTTTTGTTAGGCGCAATTTTTCTTTCTTTGGAAGAAAAACGTGCAGAAGAAATAATGAAAAACGGCAGTAAGATATTAAGTGACATAAAAGTTGCTACTTGGACAGAATCAATGAAAAACAGAAATGTCAGCCTCTTTGGAGATTTTCCATGTTCATAGTGCTCAGAAATGCTTCACTATTTACTATACACCATGAACTTACATCAATGTAAGCTTGAAGCAGAAGTCTGCCACAGTTACGGCCAACTAAGGTGGAGCGGTTCGAAACATTTTCCAATCGCCGTTTGTTAGGTAGCCACTGGCCTTCGTAACAGAGTATAGGACAATAAAAAATGAAGGAAACATTATTTCTTGGCGGCAGTAATATCACTCACTGGAAGACTTCTTCTAAGCACAATCCTCGAGATTGACTCTTGTGGGCGTCATGGTGGTTTTGGTGGAGTGGCCGGTGTGGCGCTTTTGGATAACATTTTCCTTCCGAGGGTTTATTTTGAAAAATGGGGAATTGCATTATTTTATTGCCAGTTAACGGCCTTTGGAACAAAGGTGTTGTGTTGGGCGATGACCTGGAAGGGCTCTGTTTTGCATTTGGAGACATATAAGGAACCGTTTTGCGAACGTGTTTACTGAACGGAAATCTGGGTGCTAATCCATTACCGTTCCGGCTCTAATTGTTGCAGTGAAGGGCAGTTATCGTGTATAGTGTGTGGGTATACAAATGCTGAAATATAGACCCATAAGCTGCAAAACACTTCCAAATCCAAATGCCGACAGTAATTTGCTTGCAGGATAGACCATGGTTACATAAAGTAAACAGCAACATAGATATCATTCGTACCTATAGAGCGATAGGGCAAAGTCTTTTCCGCCACCCATTCATGTTCACAGCCTACGAAGTCTTATGATTATCGGAAAACCGTTTTTATTTTTTAAAAACTAGAAAGTTTATAATGGCTGAGAATAAGGCTTCGTTTAACCCACAACAAACCCAAAATTAGTCGTTGTCAAGGGAGTGTTAAGGAGGGTAGGCTGGTGATTGAAGCATTGAAGGCGAACTAATACAAATCTATGAAAACTTCGATGAACTAAAGCGAAGATCCGCATGAAACGTGTGACACAGCCGTGATCAATCTGCTATTTCAACTTATTCTGAAAAATATACGAAGTTTTTCATACGTAATGAAAATCGTGGCCGAGTGGTGTGCTCCTACATGGCGAGCAGTGGTCTGTGGGAACGATTCACAGCCGAACAAGAAGGATTCAGGAAACGAAGGAGTTTGATATTTTCGTCCGAAATTCCAGGTTAGAATGAACCAAGTTTCATTATCATACTGATAAAGCGTTGTCACTATTGGGCAAAGGACAATATCCCGATCAAACCGGGGTACGACTTCCAAGAAATAACGGGGAAAATATCCTGCTCAACTAGCAAATTGCCACTGAAAGGGAAACTGTGATGACGACAGCAGATTTCTTCGTGTGAACCAACATCTTTCATGTGCTCATGGGCGTAGTATAAGCGCATCTTCGCTTCCAGTTGTTCCAACCGTCAAAGTGCTGGCTCTTCGCTATGAGTTCTGACGTTTCCATGGAGCACAACTGTTCCCTTTTGGTTTATCGGCTGCAATGTTCGGTGTGTTTCACTGATTCAATGTAATAGTATGTCAGTATCGTAATAATTTCCCCGGGATTTAGGAAGTAGCATAATAATTCTAATGAAGGAATACAATAGACACCACATATATCCTATGGAGCTTTTTGAGAATCGTGGTTCATGGAAAATTCAGTGGATGATGAAACTCTTGGAGTTACATAAAAAAAATAGATTCTTAAAGTCATCGATGTCTGGGAACAGAAAAGCAGTGGCTGTAGAGGCCATCAGAGAGCGCACTTTCAGATAATCATTATCTCCTTGTTTCATTAAGGAATTACTAGTTGTGTGAGCCATGCCCGACCATATTTGAATGGCGAATTCACGGGACAACACACTATATTACGTAAACACTAGACGAGAACAATTCAGAATAATAGCATTAGTAGCGCTGCAAACTCAAGGGCGGCTGTGCTCATTCCTTCTCGTTTTCATGCTTTCAGTTATACTACTGTTTAATGTATTGATCCTACACTAACAGTAAAACGATAAAAAGGATAAAGCTCTCGGCGTTGATCAGTTTCTGAAGGATGCGTCATGCATTCTACTTCATTAAGTATCGCTGGAGCTGATTGAATGCATATCTGGCCTTTACAATGACTCGCGATGGCCAACCGATGTATCGAGCCAGTGCTGCTATCCTCCCAGACAAGTCTGGCACCAATTTGCCGACCCCGGAGGGATGGAAGGCTTGGTGTGCCATGAGCGCGGGGATCGATTCCACGTGTAGGTTGTAGTGGCGCCTCCTACCAGTGCGCAACGCGCGCACTACTCTGACAACAAGTAAGAAAAACGGATCTGAGTATTTCGGTCAGTTGATGCCGCTAAGGTTTAATATTAGAGAACGTCGTGTAATATTGCAAGAACGAATCGCTTCCCATATTGCTTGCTCTGGTAAGCTAAAAATTTACGAAATGATAAGCGTGGGCGGGAAAATCTGCTAATACTGATGAGGAGAAAAGTATGAACAAGAGACATCATCTAGTTGATGAAAAGGTGGGCATTACCATATCACGTTTGTCATGACATGATTCGTGGTGCCACATAATTTCGACGACGACAATCCGATAAACACCAGGTTGCTACCTTTTGCAGACATATTTCACAGCAACAACAAAGGTATAATAGTGACAATAATGGCAATAATAACATTAATAAAAATAGTAGTAATAATCAGTCAGTATCTGCAGCTATAAAAAACGATAGCAATAATAAAAATAACAATAGCGATGAAACAATAGTGATAGTAATGCTTAAATGTCGATATATTTATTTATATGATACTATAAACTGAACTTATTTAGCCAATACGAGGGTGGTATAGGTCTTCGTTGTCGTTGCTGTTGGTGTTGTTGGTCGATGGCTGAGGTTTCGGCGATTTCGCCTTCCTCAGAGCCGTGCTGTTATGAGTGGGAGTCTTAAGATCAGTTTGCAAGATCATATAAATAAATATGTCAATTGTCTATGCCGACATTTATAGAAAGTCGGTTTTTTGAGTCTTTAATGCTTAAATGGTCGAATGGTTCGTCCTTAAACGATACATATGTTGGAGCACTTCTCCCATTTGTTTCTTTTCAGTCCAACCACTACCAAAAGATTCGGTCAGGTTGGCGCACAATTTCGTAAATTTTGATTATCTGTAGAAGAATCCTACCTACTAGATATCATTTTCAAATGCAGGTCAAGCGTTATTCTTTCTTGCATCCTGCAATAGCCATACCAGAGCGTTCCCGAATCCTCCCCACACTAAGGAAAGGAAGTTTTCAACAAAAAAGAGGCTTCTTGTTTTGAGACTACATTTCATTCCGAACAGCAACCATTCCTGCGGGTAGTCCACAGACATCAATGGTGTACGAAATCTGTAGAAATTTTTTATTCTACTTGTTATGACGCGACATCGGGAATATGTGAGATCCATAACTTCTCGTATTCATTTTTGCATCTGCATTTCGCAAAAGACAGGATTTTCATCTTGCGAACATTCGTGAGAGTCTCTTAACCGATACCACTTTAGTGTCCACTTTGGGCAAATCACTTTGGTCTATTGGATATCAATCGGCCAACTTTGGACAGGTCAGAGGCAAGCACGGAGTAAGATATTTATTTACTATATAGGTTTAGCAAACGTGCTAGCAATTCTAGATGAAATGCTATAACCTTTCTCGAGAGCTATTTTGCTGTCTATCTATCCCAACAAAGCCTAAGCAAATTCGTTGAATCATCACAGACTTCATATTTGCGGAAGGGAATTGGATGCGACGCAAATTCCATTTAGGTTGGAATCAAAGCAAACTTATGAATAAAACATTTATTTTAGATAGCGATATGCAGTTGAATTGGCGCGAAAACAATAGCGCCTTTCTTGAGGCTGAAATATTTATCACACTAGAAAAGACTTCCCATTCATTGCACAAGGACTGCATTTGTTTCTACGCCTCTAGAATGAAGAGAAACTGGACCAGATAGCCGCCAACTGCAATTGCCTAGTATGGTGTTGCAGTTTCAACGAATTCCAGAGTTCGTATTTTCCTTTCTCACTGTAAGTTCCCGATATCAGAGGTTTGGAATGCGCTGTTATCAAAAGATTAGTTTCCAAGACCGACTTTCTGTTAACCTCAGCATTAATTGATAATTCAATGTTTTTCTTCAATAGGCAGACTTCTATATATTAACAACCTCGTGTCCGCCTATTGAAGAAAAACAAAAGATTAGTTGTTAGCGTCAATCTGATACTGTTAAGAGGGCTCTGTTCGTGGAAAGATAGAAAGTGACAGCAGCGAATTTGAAAAAACAGGCTGAGAATTTCAGCAAAAAACGGCGATTTCTTCAAAATGGGAAAAGAAAAATTGGTTTTTGTAGGCATATAGGTTAGCAGGCGTGTGGCGCAGTGGTCAGAGGCGCCCTGCGACACACAAGTGGAATCGATCCCAGCACCCATGGTTCAGCAAGCCGTCTATCCCTACTTGGCCGACTAATTGATACCAGACTTGTCTGGGAAGATAGCAGCACTGACTCGAAACATCGATAGGCTACCTCGAACCATTGTAAAGGCCAGATATGCATTCAATCACCTCCAAACGATGCTTAATGAAGTCGAATGCATTTCGCGTCCCTCATGAATTGATCAACGTCGAGAGCTTTATCCTTTATCCTTTTTATAGGGTAGCAGCTGTATGGCTTTATAAATAGGCATTGATTTATTTCCAGATGATGGAGATCATTCCTTTCATAATTTCACCGTGAAAGGCGTTTTATTGCGAACGAGAGGCTGAGATTCCATGTTCAGCTGCAGGATGAAAATCGTTGGATATCGAGATGAAATGGAGCCAATTTGCTAGTGAGCGCCATCAGAGACCTTCATATTTAGTGACTTTTCTGTTCATTCGTAAACACGCTTTAGCTATTACTTAACAAAAAGTGAGTTTTTTGCTTGACAAAGAAATTTCAGAGATTTTTATTCCTCAGAGAGTCGGATTCTTATTTCACTGCTCAACTTCAGTGACTTGCTGAAATTATCAATGGTAAAACAATACAGCAACTATCCCCGGAATAGTTACTATTTCCTTCTATTACTGCTTGTTTCTGTAGTAAGGATCAGATCTACTGTTTCTCGGGTTGCCTAGCAAATGTCGTAGTGCGTAAATATTTTGGTCCCATCCTAAGGAACTTCGTGTGGAGAATTCCTCTATCGAGATTCTCTATCTACCTAGCAGACATTCAATGGGTCGATGGAGACGGCCTTAGCCACAGCACCTTTAGACACAGCATCACGTGACCATCGGTCACACCACCGGGCATGCTGCTGAGTACGTCTCATTGCTTGGGGAATGGACCCCGCGACCGGGCCTTGACCCTCGCTTGGACGTAGCCACGGCCGGACGAACATAGCCTCTTTTTAGGAGACTTGGGAGGCGCCCTTTTGGGGAGTCTTACGTTCGACTTGATTGCCTCATTCTTACGCCAGCATTCCTCTCATCGTTATTCTTGTTGTATTGGTTTTTTTGCTTTTATATAAAGGTTTAATTACCCAAGTTTGAGTGTTGAAAGCTGTTGTCTTGTGTCAACTACGAAAAGTCCCGCGTGGTGTCATATCACGAAGTCGAGCATTCTGTTTAAAGATAGCGGTTAATCGGTGTCGATAACTAACTCGAAGGCCTATATTCCGCCAACAACTGCGATATTTTATTCTTATTTCACTGCTCAACTTCAGTGAGTTGCTGAAATTAGCAATGGTAAAAACAATAATCCAAAAAGGAGTTCACAAACCGACCGTCATTTAACCGAAAACGAGCGTTACTTCCATGTGACGCCGACCAATAAGTTCAACGGTAATAATAGATAGAAATGGGAAGGTCTTGTTCGCTTTCATTTGAAGTCATCTGGTTTTTTGGTGCATATCTAAAGCAGTTCGGTTCACTTGACGACGTTAATCTGAGCAAATTCAAGCACAACAGTTTAAGTACTTATGAAAACACCAGGAATAAGGTAACAGATTTAAAGTTAGAAGTTCGAAAGCCACATTATTCATTAAGCCCTGTCTCTCTAGTTTATATTCCTTGGTGTCTAGCCGCGATGTGACGAAGGTGGTTAATCTACTCTATATCGAGCAAGGTCGTCAAAACAGAAAAAATTCGACATCCTTTTCCACGGTTGTTGTAGAGTTATCCCACGACAAATCCTGATGAAATACCTGCTAAAAATTTTTTTCAAAGAATAAGAAAAGAAAGGGAATAGTACAAAACATGTGATCTTTTTCAGATTCCTTTACGGAGCGGAACTTGCGACACGTCTCAGCGGCGAAATAGGGCTGGTAGGATTTAATGGTGTTTGCACAGGTTTCTTTATAATAAGAGAAATTTGAGGTTAATTTCAGAACGTTCTAACAGTAATGTAAAAACTAACTCACACCAATGATTGTGAAAAAATTCCTTTTCAGAAGTGTTGAGATAAATGAATATGGTTTTTACACCTCCGTAGACAGGAATGATGTTACCCATTTTTAATGGACGGATTGCAGTAAGAAGATTACCGAATGACTGTTTGATGGTAGAGGGCTAAAAGTTGGAGAAAAATTCTATCTGAAGAAAGATAGACAACAAGAAGCATTCCCTTTACAAAGTGTGAGTGAGTTCCGACCACAAAAACCTCGAGTGGTATTTCAACTTCAAGAAAAACATACGAAGCGATGGATCTAAGGAGCAAACTGCCTTTATATGCGTTTTGGTGAGAAAACAAACATGAGGTTGTTATTAAAACACTTATTCACTCACAACAGTTGACGTATCAGCGCTTTCGCCTTCTTGCGAGCCTGAAACGGTCAAAAATCATGCAATCTACTCAGCTAAACACTTTCATAATCTCAACAGACAAAACTTAACGCATAGATTTGCAATCGCGTAACAAACAACTTTTTTTAAAAAATACCCACCGCCTTGTTCATTTTAAGCCTTCTAGTTATTTGGTGGAGACCAGCCGCACAGAGTTATAAATGGGCGAGGAATGTACCTAGGTCAGGTCATAGAATCAACTTGAGGTATGGTGTGAGGTCACACGTGATCACAACATACTTCCCGTTGTGGTTAATTTTCAGATTTTTGGAATTGATCCAAAACGCGCCAAGAGTTTTACGCTTGCGTTTTGGATTCATTTGAGGGAGTAGTGGCTTTCACTTCAAAATCCTCTCCCCTATGTATTTGTATCCTATGAATGCGTGTTGGAGTATAATGTCTAACTTTACGCTTTTCCTCTAGGTGCTCTTATATGCAGATGCACCGTTTCGCCAATATATTCGTTCCCACATGCTTTACAAGAGGTACACCGTACCCAAACCTATGCAATCACAATCTTTAACGCATATTACGTAATTTTTCGTGGTACATTGGTGGTAATATAGGCGGTTATGAACTAGCTGACGTCTTAGAGTGTCCGGTGACATTTCCACCAGTGTTTTCGAACTCACCAGACCGGTCCTTCTTAGGCAACGTTTTGTATTTGCCTTGGAAATAAAGGAAAAACAAATGCGACTTTATTCTTACTAGAATTATCGTTCAGGCGATGGTTTTTTTTCTACGCCTATCTCGAGTAGTCACAGCTTCGTAGCCATTCGAAATGGCCGTTTACCGAGCCAATTTCAAAGATTACTCCTGCTCTCTTCGTGTGCACATGCTGGCCGTGGTTCGAAACATATTCCTTATAAGCGTTCCTTTGGTGTGTGAGGGGTGAAAGGAGAGGTAATAAACCGCTATGTTTTTACTACTTAGCTTTCGTTACCATTTTGCAATGTAGCCGCTTTCGGATAGGTTAATTTGAACGTTCAAAAATGGAAGCCAGTTTTTCTTCGGTTCCTCCTTGGTGAATTTTACCTACTCTGACTGTTTGTCCATTTCTTCTTGTGTTGAGCAGATGACAAGGCAGACATCTATATACCTACAGTAGAGTAATGGCCGGAGATGGATTACTGGTGCTACCACCTTAGACATAAAGGCAATGGCAAGACTTGGTGTTAGTCGCTGTCCCATTGCCTGCCCTCTAATTTGTGCGTAATATTTCCCGGACTATCTGAAGATCGAGCAGTTTAGTCACATCTTTAGAAAGATCATGAGCTGGTGAATCGAAAACCCATACATGTTTATTACTCCTTCGTGTTGCTCAAGAAGCTCGCGGTTGGCTTGTACTGCGGAGTCATTCGACACGTTTGTTTAAAGGCCGGTAACGTCGAATGACAAAATCACCTACACTTGGTTAGGACGCGCCTTGTGTAAAGGATCCAGAAATATTTGTGCGCTCGTGTTTGTTCGTTCGTTGTTTCAAATGCTAAAATGTTGGAAGTGAGATGATAACGGGTAAATAGTGTTCTTTCTGACAGTTAACAATTAGTGAACAGTAGTCCTGACCCATGCGGTTCCACATGATGCCATCTGGTGCCATTTGGATTCTCTGGTAGATTATAATCAGAGGGTCCTAACAAGGTACACTGACCTAGTTGTGTCAAGCTTGATCAGTGTTTTGCTTTATCACCTATTCCTAGTTGATCATCGAGTGTTTCTAATGTGGCTAAATAAAACGCTCGACTATTACTACCAAGCGCCAGACTTATCCTAAAATCGCAGACGCACAAAGAAGGGCAATAAAACATTTCTTTCCTCTCGACATCTTTAAAAAGAAGTTTAACATTCGAGTTTCGAGTATTTTTATTGTGGACATGACATCACGTGAAATCCCACCGTTCGCCTACTGTTCACCAGTCTTCATAAAAAACACGATGTACGCGTGCTCACCTGACTTGCCGCATTTAAACATATGAATAAATGAGCAAACGAACAACAAACACCCTGATGTTTCTGGATCGTCTACATAACGCGCGTCCTAAAAGCGCGTATGTGATGGAGTCCTACGACGTTACCGCCCTTTGTACAAATGTGTCGAATGGCTCCGCTATGTAAGCTATCTTCAAACTTCTTACATAACACGGATGAGTAGGGTTTCTCGAATGAGCAGCCCATGGCTGTGCTAAAGGAGTGCCTGAACTGTTCATTCTTCAGATGGTCCGGAAAATGTTACGCAGCAGCGAAAGCGTTGGTAATGGGACGGCGATTGGCACCAAGATTCGTTCCTGCTTTTGTCTAAAATAGAGTTACCAGTAATCGATCTCCGGCCTTTAGATTACGGTGGACATTAGCTCTAACATTAGAGACGGTGATTGGATGAGTTTGGGTACGGCTTATCCGATCTCTTGTGAAGCGTAGGGGACGATTGTGCTGGCGAAACAAAGTGAACACCTTACAGGCAAAGTTAAACTTTAACCAAATACTCAACTACTCATAGGACACAAACACATAACAGAGAAGATTTTGAAGCAAAACTCACTATCTACGAACTGGAATCCAAAACATCCACACCTAAAACTCTTAAAGCACTTTAGACAGCTTCCAGAAATACAAGAAGAACCGCAGGAAAGAGTGCCTTGTGATGGCGCGTGATCTCGCGCCATGGCTCAGGCTGGTTTTTTGATCTGGTTCCAGGAACATTCTTCACTTATGTAAAAGCCTGTGTGGCTGAGCTCCACGAAATAGCTGGAAAGCTCAGAAATAACGAAACGTCAGTCCTTCGACTTTTCTTTAACTGCGGCAGAGAAAACTTAATGCATAAGTTCTCTTTCTCATAATTAACTACTTCTTTCAAACACTTATCGTTCTTCAGACAGGGCGTGTGTGGCGCAGTAGTAGGAGGCGTCACTGCGGCGTGAATCGATCCCCGCGCCCATGGCCCACCAAGCTCTCCATCACTCCGGGGTCGGCAAATTGGTACCAGACTTGTCTGGTAGGATAGCAGGACTGGCTCCATAAATCGGCAGGAAACTGTGAGTCATTGCAAAGGCCAGATATGCATTCCATCACCTCCAACTATGGTTAATGAAGTCGAATGCATGGCGCATCCCTCAGAAATTGAGCAACGCCGAGAGCACTATTTATCTCTATTGTTTTTCAAATACCGACATTCTTTTGTCCTCGTCACGGCTAATCAATGTTGACTCTTCTTGGGCTTCTTATGAACCGTGAGTTGGACTATTGGTGAAAAGATATATATTGATTAGTTATGCCGAGGTTAAAGAAAAGTCGGTTTTTGGAAAACTATTTTTACATTCGCTGAAGATGCATGACTATAGCATGTAAGTTGTTCTTCTGAAAAAAGGTTTTTCATGATTGTAATCGAGTCGTCGCGGCGTTTATGAAATTATCTCGATGAAACGAATTCCATGAAAGGCCCTTGAAAGGCCCATGAGAAGCATTTGTTTCTGACGACTCAGAAACGGTGCTTGCCGATGGCTTCAATAAACAAAGTGTTCATGACTCTTATGATGTTGATATTCTATAGGAAATAATTACTTGATACTTGAACGGCCCGTCCTCACTGGTTGTGCTGGCATAATCACCACTTTTCGGAGATTTGCTGGTTGACATTATGGTTCCCTGGAGTCCCGAGGTCAAGCTGGCCAAAGTCTGCCCCGGGTCTTCGCCACCACAGGCAGTCGCAACCCTTCTGGATCAGAGGGAGATCCAGATAAAGATAGATCAAATCAGTAGCTCCAGATAGGTCAAATCTCCCTCTGATAGAAAATCATTACACTAAAGCAGTTGAATTTAAACTTTTTTTTTCAGAAATTAAAGCTATATTAACTGATGTTTCATGCTTGAAAACCCCATCTTGAAGGGAAACAGTATGGACTTTTCCACCGTTTCCACTTGAATGATACTTTGTTGAAGCAGTAAGTTTTCCCAGTATCACGAGGAAAAAAAGATAAGACGTAGTGCCAGAAAGAATCATGCATGAAAGGACAAAAGATAAAGCTCTCGGAGTTAATCAATCCATGAGGGATGCGCCATGCATTTGACTTCATTAAGCATCGTTTAGAGTTTATTGAACGCATATCCGGCCTTTACAATGATTCGCGGTGGCCTACCAATGTATCGAGCCAGTGCTGCTATACTCCCAGACAAGACTGGTATCAATTTGCCGACCCTGGAGTGATGGAGGGGTAGGTGGGCTATGGGCGGGGACCGATTCCGCGTGTGTGTTGCAGGGCGCCTCCGACCACAGCGTCACACACGCCATAGAATTATGCGTAGTTGTATTAAATTTGCCATTAAACTGGCACACTGATGAGTTCATTGACAGAGGAGATTGGCAAATTTAGTTTTTTTTTCACTTTTTGATTTATATGCTTGCTTTTCAGCCTGAGCAGTTCCGGTTGCATATGTTGTTGGGCACCATAGTTTGAGTTTTACAAACAAGCATCGCCATAGTTTGGAACTGAGCAGTTGAAAGGAGGCGATACTAAGAATTAAATAATGATGTTCTGCAGATCCTATTGAGCAAGAGTGCTATAGTTATCTTGGGTGACAAGAGCTTTTTAATCATAACTCCAGCATGAATCGACGCATGAGTCTAATTCTATTGTCAGCTCAATTCACTCGATAGTCAAGAAAGCCGTAGTTCAATTTTTATATTTTTTCTTCATACTAACGACAACAGAACTCCATAGTTTTTCATCTGGTCCATTCTTTTCTCCTCTCATTCTTTTTCTCCTTGATTACTAAAAGAAAACCTTGAAGATACCTGCGCGACATTGCCCATAGGCGGTTTTCCCTATCACTATTGCATGATAAACAGGTTGCCTAATGCAACCCCACCTAGCTGGCGCTGGCCAGTGTTTGTTGGCTTGTGTGATTCCTCTCCTTTAAGCATCTACAGTCCAGCATTAGTGCATTCCTGCCCAGACAAGAGGGGACAAATTAGGTCCGCATGAGTTGATATCAAGCCGAATTCTTCGCTTCCATTTATTTCGCCGTACAAAAGTTTTCTATTGCACTTTTCGCATTCAGTGTAGAGACCATCCAGTGCGGATTATTGTGCTACATCACCTGGAAAGCTCTACACCTAATACTTTAAGGGAACTGTTTTCTAAACGAATTCCTTCCATAAACAAGTGAGTGCTGTTATTCTGGAGGGAACAGATTTGTCTTCGCTGTATTTTAATGCCGAGGTTTCTAAAGTTAGGTTCAATTTTTAAAGCAATCCAGTTAGAAATATTTGTTGTGTTCGGTGTATCTAGCGTTTATCCACTAGTAAGGAATAGCAAAAGGCTTTGATTATTGAACACTTGCTAGTACTTTGTAGTAGCTAATGCTACGTCTTCCCCTTCGAATTTCTTCCAGAACATTGATGGCTAAGAATGTAGCAGTACGCATTCCTTCTTTTGAAATAGAAGATGGGTAGACTTGTAGCTTGGACACATTTCCTAAGCTTTTCCAAACGTCTTTGCAGAAAACCTTTCACGGGTTTGTCCTTTCGGTTCTAGTGATCCACTAATTATTATTCCGCTGGTTCATCTATTGTGAAAGCCCATTTCTTTTTTCCATACATTATCAGATGAGTTCCCTTCTGAGCCAAGGAGAAGACATTAGGGCAGCAAATTTCTTTGTAAGAGTATATTTTTTGGTCCAATAAATTGCCCGTAGGTCCCTTCACTTATTTAGATGCCAGGTTAAGTTTTATTGGTTCTCGTTTGTTTTGTGTCCACACGACGTCCCACCTATGTGGCTTACTGCTTCTTCGTTCCCTGAATAATTCAGCGTCTTAACTTTGGACATGCACATCACATCTCATATTGAAATATATTAATTAAAATAAGGGCTGTGGGAATGAACAAATCCTTGAAAAGAAGGCACAGCCTTTCCTAGCAAGGTGAAAATCAGACCGTAAATCATGGAACATTATTTTTTCCATTGGAGCTCTTATTCCCAAGTTAGTTAAGGAAAATATTTTGTCCAGCAAGACATTATTGTGTTTCATAACACAATGTTAATGTCGGGTTTCGGTTTTTCAAAACCTCCTCCATACAAGTTTAGGATGAAAACAGCACTTTGTAGAATTTATACACATCTTAGAATTGTAGAGCTTTCTATAAATCTGTAAAGTCGCAACTTCTTCGACACTGAAGCTGCTGCAAAACTGCAGGGAGCTGTGGAAAAAAATTATTCTTCTATATCCCAAGCTTTTAAAAACGCATTTTGATATGTCATTGAATGTTATTTCATTTCCACTCGTTATGGCGGTTCGTCAACATCGTATGGAATAAAAAGGTCGGACAAATAGTTCATGTATGTTGCAAGACCAGCTACCATTTGTTGACAGCAGCCCAGTTTTTAACAAATGAATCTTTCATTTCTTTCACTATACAAGGACGAAACAAATAAAGGGTTTCTAGAAAAAGAAAACCACAGCAATTAGTAGAAAATTGCATAAAAACCAAGTTTATAGAGCGAAAAGTACGATGAAAGGGGCGGAGCAAGTTGCCTGTGGAGCAGTTCGGCCAACAAGAGTTGACATAAATCCGGAGCGAGTGCGCTGAAAAGTTAGGCGTTAATTAGAAGCGTCAGCTACATCGATTTAGACATCGAACTCCATGTTTTATTATTCTGGTCAGGGGTGTCCTGCGACACACAGATGTGGTCGATCCCCGATCCAGTGGCTGACGAAGCTTTCCATCCCTCCGGGGTCGGCAACTTGACACTAGACTTGTCTAAGAGGATATCAGCACTATTTCAATACATTGATATGCTATTTCCACCATTGTAAAGGCTAGACATGCATTCAATCACCTCCAAACGATGCTTAGTGAAGTTGAATGCATGGTGCATCCCTCAGGGATTGATCAACGCCGAGAGTTTTATTCTGTTTATTTTTTATAGACCACGTGCGTATTTTAAAGCACCTCCAACGAATGCGTGTCGCAGAGAGAATATGAAAACGCTCGAACATGCAATTAACTTGAAAATACAAGCTTCAGTGGAAGAATAATGCTCCATGATTTACGGTCTGATTTTCACCTTGCTAGGAAAGGCTGTGCCTTCTTTTCAAGGATTTGTTTATTCCTATAGCTCTTATTTTAATCGAAATAAGTTGGAATTTGTCATAGTTCTATCGCACTTTAATATTTAAGAACCGACAGCGATGACTCAATGACTTTTCGTAAGCGTTTCCAGTTCTTCAAAAAAGGTCAACCCGCTGAGGTGGTTTAATTTTTCTATTTGGTGCAATCTCATGGAGTATTCTTGTAATTAGAGGTTAGATTAATGAGCTTCAAGCATTCGTCGGAGAGGTCTCACTGTCATGTGGCAAATAAAGGTGTCCCGCACACAAAAGTGGGGTCTCGGCTACCAGCGGGAAATTATACAAGATTAATGAGACCCGGTTTCACCACATCCTTATAAGCACGATTTCTTCAAGCAGAGGTACTTGCAGTTCATCTTCTAGGTACCTGTACAACCAGCCTGTATCGACGCTAATCAGAACCCGGATAACATGTGGCTGCTCGCAGCTTCTCTAATCCTTCATGTGCGTAGATTTTTCTTAAACTCTGCATTTGCTAGGTCAGTAACTAAAAAACGAATTTTTTTGATGTAACTCCACCATGTCCCATTAAGCGCATTCGATCGACATTGTTTTATATAATACCAGAAAAAACTAAAACTGCGAGAAAACCAAGAAAACCAGGAAAAAACGACGTCTGAAGAATTTCACTCCTCTACGCAGCTTGACTAATTATTTTTTGGATATAAGAGCAAGAATACGAATACATCTGCTGAGAGCAAGAATTTGATTTGGCGAAGTCACGAAAGTTTGTTCTTATTCGCTCTCTTTGAAGTTAGTGAAAAATTGGAACTGTTGTTCGGATGATTTGTTGTTGTTTTTTGTTTCTGTCATCGTGAAACATATTTTTATGATGAGAACTGCCTAGAGAATGAACTGCCTTCTGCTGTTCTCGTTGGTGTCTCTGAGCAATGCTTTCTGCTGCTTGCCGGTTCTCATTACTACGTGCTGCCAGGTGTACCAACCACCCACCATCATTGGATATCAGCGGGTCTGTCAAGTTCTTTAATACTTTAATACGTTTCCAAAAGCTCGCATGAAATACGAATTTTTTGACTTCCCACATCATAAATAATATAGTATCATTCAATAATATTCGAATCAACAAAAATCTATTGTAGGACACTATGAGAGAACATTTGAAATCGATTTGATTTTGATGAGATTGCATGACTTCCTTCGGTGATGACTTAATGTGCTAACTGGCCAGAAATCCTTTTAAGTCCACTCGTCTTCTATTGAAGACAAGCTACGAGAACAAAAATTTTCATAATGCAATGATGGAATTAATACTTAAAAAAACTACTGTGATGTTTCAGATCCCAGTTTTCGCCAGAGTGCCTAGCCGCCCACCACTACCGCCTGTCGAAGCAGCATAGTAAGTCAGTACTGCGCAAATGTCTAGGGAGAGACGACACCCAAATTCAGCTCTTCTTCTTTACAGCCTAATTCGATTTACGTCTGAAATGAGAAAGGAGGGTTGATTTTCGGAAAAAATTGTTCTTAAAAACGAAGCATGTGCTTTTTGGAAATTTGAACGACCATTATATTTGTATTTGTTCTTGCTCTATTTGCTATTTATTGCTATATTTGCTAATATTTGCTCTTTTGACGAACGATGAAGGTAGTACTACAGAGTTTTGTATATTTAAAATCTTATGCAGAAGTCTTATTAAATATTCCAAACGATCTGCCTATTTTTTCTACTTTTTCAGTGAAGTCAACGAAGTCCGACCAAACGTTGCGATTCGTCCACAGCCTGAGTGAGTACTAAACACCCTGTTTGCTCTATAGTCAGATTTGTGCTTCCCAGATCAATCCTGCTGACGAACGATTGCTGATGGCGCCGTTAGGTAGAAAACTAGCTGAGAAAAAAGCAGAGCAAGGGCCTCCGTGGCGCAGTGTTTAATGCTCAAGTCCCGGAAAATGAAATCGTGGTTCGTTCTGGCCCAGGCTCCGAGTTTTGCGAATATCTCGGCATCGTGGCGGTTGTAATTCACACCATAGCCCTGTCGTGAAAAAATTTTAGTAGGTATAAAATGAAAGATTAGCAGTCTACAGTTGCAATTTAGTGTAACTATTATTATGCCAACATATTTACTTTTAACAGTTCCCAAGATCGACTTTCAATTAGCCTCGGCATTGGATTATAAATCTGTTGTTCTCTCTTTTTTTGACAGCAACCGCGTGATTGTTATTCAGCACACCTTTACTTCCTCACAACTGATATGAATGGGCACTATATGCGTTTGACCTAGTAAATTACATATTAGCGTACCCTTCCAGGCTCTGAAGAAGGCGATGCTGCCGAAACGTCAGCTACCGTTGTGTTGTATGTGTTATACTTGTGAGGAAGTAAAGGTGTGCTGAATAACAATTTCGCAATTGCTGTAAAAACGAAAACAACACATTTACTTTTGTTCGCTCATTCATTCCTACTATGTCAGACCATATAATGTGAGGTTACTTACACTTGTTTAATTCAATTCATTGTCTCGTACTTTTCAACAACGAAGGTGTCTGCGTGTGGATTCGGCTGTCATTTGAGGTTTTCGTCTTCTACGTGGATGTCGTTGATGGCTTATTGAGAAGATCCTTCCTAGAATCCTGGGGTAGCCGTGCTAAAGTGGACCCAGGTCTTCGTTACGGGTAGTAGTCATGTGATGTGGGTCGGAGCGAACAATTTGGTCCCGAACAAGACTGATGGTAGCTTGACGATCTCAAAGTGAGGGGAGACTAAGCTGGTCAGGGACGGATCACACCGCTTACTATAAGTGTATCTTGTGGTATTCCTGATCTGCCATCTGAGTATTATTAGTACTTGGACGGCCCGTCTTTGTTGGTAGTGCCGGTCCCACCAGAATTTCCACTACTTTCTTGATGGGGATGTTTGGCTTGCTTTGAATATGGTGACGATCGCAAGATTGATTCCGCAATCCTGAAATCATTCATATTTTCGAAAGCGGCTGGTTGACGTTGGCAACGAACATGGTCGTTGTTTGGTTCCGAGAAGACGGTTTCACTCGGCGTCCACTCCATCTGTCATCTATTCTTCTTATTATTTGACCAACCCACCTGTGAGTCGCATTAATTTATATTCTCCCGGATCCCGTTGAGAAGATAGATTCCGAGGCTGCAAGTTGTGAATTGCGGTTAAATTTCAAAAGAGTTCGTCCAAGCACTCGGGGACGATTCGCAGCATTCTTGACGTAATGGATGAAAGCGAACATATCGATTGCACGTAATGGGATTCGCATAATATTTAGCGTAGGTTAATGTAAGACAAAAATAAATTTGGTGATCCTAGAACACTGTGTACCAGTCCAAGATGTGTTAAGAGGCCTGCACGCTGCTTACCAGCTCTGGATTAGCTGATGTGACTGAATATTTAGACCTTTTTCTTCCTATTTCAGAAGTTTTCATGCTAGAAAATACACAATTTTAATTCATGAGAAGGAAATCTCAGTTTGAAACGTTTTGGGGTCATCTTAAATTTTTCTGCAAGCAGAGATCAAAATCTCAATAATGGAGAGGGTATTTTCTACATAACGAATGAATCCTTCTCCGTACTCCTCATACTGAAAGTGGTAGAGTAGTGGATAGTGAGCGGTGTAATCTCTGAAGGCAGTGGCTAGGCTGTCGCATTCTTATTTTGAATGCTTGAGTGGCCTAAATATTCTTCCCTCACTAATCAGTAAATTTTTTGCTTGACAATTTTAGGATCGCATACGATTCCAGTCAATATGCTCAAGCTGAAGCTCTACCGATGTATGGTGTTCTTTTCAAATCAACTTCAATATGAACTAGAGGAAACAAATTCCTTATAAACAGATTATAAATTTCCTTGCAGCCATATTGGAAGAAAATGAGTCGAGTAACGTTTGGACGTCGTCAAATATTTCTGAAATTTTACAGAAATCGTAGGAGGTGAACTACATGAATTTGGGTACCTTGAGGAATGGAGTCACCCTATTGTCGGTCAATCTAGTGTCAGGTGTCAATTAACGACATCTTATATAAATCTTACCTAACCCATAAGATGTTATCTAAAATAAAAGTGTCGTTTAAAACTCTGCTTAACAAATAGAACTCCTTAGGGTTAAATGGGGTTTATTTGCATTAATAGTGATAAGTGCTTCTAAACAAGCGCACTTATAGCATACATTCTTGCAGGATTGCTGGAAATGGTGGTTCGTATTCTCAAGAACAGAAGCCAATGTACGACTTCGAGCTTAACATTTCTTACTTTTACTTTGCTTGGATGATTAATTGCTCCCTGTTTAAGAAGCCTACTAATTTTTTTCTGATTTTTGCTCCACTAAATCAACAAAACTGTTTATCTAACTTATCGTTATGCTTCATTCGCACATTCATTTTTTGAAGTGGAGAAATTTGAAACACCTTCTCAAAAGAATTATAGTAAGGCTGTTGTAGACGATGTCTTAGCACCGCTTTTGCACTCGGTAGCAGTTTAGAAACTCATGGAGCTTCGACATACATTTATGTACGTTTTAGAATTATCCAGGCTCCACCCATGATGGCTGGGCCACCGGTGGTCGCTGCTCCACCGGCAGCGTTCGCTCCTTCACGATTGCTCGTTGTTCCACAGTTGATATCTCAACAGCCTCCTGCCCTGTGCGTTTTAACAGAAATCTGCTTTGGCTCTGATATATGAAGTTGAGCATTGCGCGCCATTCTAATATTGTGTGCTGCTACAATTTCTCAATGATGCCTTAGATCTCCGTTTGTTTTGATTGTTCATAACTTGAGCTTTATTTCTAGCACTGCACTTCAACCCACTGGCTATCCCACGCCAATGATGAACTAGTGAGGATTCGTGAACATAACATTTCATTGTGGAATTCCTTATCTTTGACGAAACTGTTTGTGTTGAAATAAAATCTTCGAAAAATAAATTTCAGCGAAGCTCTGCCGCCATCACCACCGATGTTGGGATACAAAATGCCAGATCAGGTACTTCAGAGATTACTTGAGTTGAAGACAGTTTGGCCTCATATACATCACTGAAGCTTGGAATATACAGTGACTGTTCCAGTTGAGTGTTGCATCTTCATCTCCATACAATGCCAATCCACCAACAATGGTTTCATATAGTCCGGAAACACCGTCACAGATTTACCAGGTTATATTAATTAAATATTCTGTTCTATATACCGTCACATTTGTTGTGTTACAGGTCATTTTATTTCAGCCACCGTTAAAAGGATATATTAGCAACGCACCAAGCGCGAAGAAACTGCGTCTGCGTCATTAAGGAAGGAGGACACAATACTTCTTGGAAATAATGCCGTTCTCGCAGGAGCTTCATTGCTCAGTGAATATTCTTCATTATCAAATGGGTAAAGAATTGCATCACTTCTTTAGTATGAGTATATTATGAAACGACGAGTGAACATGAGGTAGCAAACAGTATTCGTCTAAAAAGTCACTGCTTACTCTATTCAGACAAACTCAAAGCTCAAAATTGATTCAGGTAAATGGATATAAGGTTTCGTAGTTAACACATCTCATCGAGAGCCACTTAGGTCGGCCTTATTAACGCTGGATGATACCAAAAACTAGAAGACGTTTTTTAGATTTTACTGGTCAAAAAGTAATAAGGGTGGGTTAGTCCAACATAAGAGAAACGGTGCTGAATAGCGTATAAAAGTTTGGCGTCCACTATTATCGGCGGTTACTTCGTAGCAACCATCTGCTCTTCTCTGCGCTCTCTATCTACAAATAAATCAAATTATGTTGTTGTTTTTGTGAAGACAGGATGCTGAGTAGAAGAAAAATTACGTATTAAAAAAATCTGACAGACATGTTTTATATGTTCAAGAAACAATTAATTTCACTTTAGTACGCAAATTACTTTCGTAACTTCTTACCAAAAGAGGAGGTATCGCAGTGATTAGTGATGCAGTCCATTAGGATGAAATGTCCTAGTTGAAACCCCTTCGTAACGTTTTCCTCCAATTCACGTAGGAGCACCTTAGCTGTGCTATCTAAAAAATTTCCATGCGACGAGCATTTTGCGACATTCGTAACGAAGACGGAATCCTCAAGCAGCAAAAGGCGAAATGCTCGGAGATCGTTGTAGACAATGAATGCGAGGAAGACGAGTCAAATGCAAGCAGTGATGGTATTCGCACAGTAGGTGTGATGACGGGCCATGTGACACAAAAAGTAATAATTCCTTATCAAAATCTACTCAACTACACTAGTGACACTAGAAATGATAAAAGAATGAGGCGCAAGGCGTTGATCAATCTCTGAGGGATTGTCATGCATTCTACTTCATTGAGAATCCCTGAAGGTGATTGAATACACATCTGGCTTATGCAATCATTAGCAATAGCCTACAGCTGTATCAAATCAGTGATTTTCATTTCCTAAACAAGTCTGGTATAAGTTTTCGACCTCGGAAGGATGGAAAACTTGCTAAACTCATGAGGCGGAATCGAACTAATGTCCACGAGTGCATTGCAGCGCACCTGTAGCCACTACGCTACAAGCACGCCTGACATGTTATCTCGAGCATAATATTTTGCATAAAGTAGCGAAGTTGTTGTACCATATAAAACCAGCAAGTGCCATTATGACCCATGGTATTAAATAGACCGACTGCCGCAGTTGGAACCCTTGCAGCCGCCAATAATGGAATTTCGAAATTCGGCAAAACCTTCCAATAAAGCCCTTCAATACACTGCCTACAGAGCATGACTTTTATTTTTCGATGAGGTCGGACCTTTTTTTAATATCGAAATAGTATTTCGTTTACATATTCCATGGAAGAGAAAACACGGATCGCAACAGGTTAACCAAATTTTCCACAATAGAAAACTACAGAAGTACAACTGGAATGTATGTACACTCTAAAGTGAGCCCGGCTTGGAATGCGAGCAGTTACCAAGTTACTCGATGAGCTAGAGAGCGACTTGTATCTGAGAAAGGTCGCAGTAGATTTCTCAGGTACTCTAGAAACAAATTCAAAAGGGAGATATAAGATGAGAGACTACGATGCATAGCTTTTCACTTACAACCTATTATTTTTTCATGGCAGGGTATTATGTGAAATACAAATACAATGATGCTAAGATATTTGCAAAATTAGAGCCTCAGACCAGGCTCGAATACCCTTTCCGATGGCTCACATGTACCTATTGCACCAGTGAGCCCTTCGTTTTGGCTTTCTTTCAGCCACTTTTTTAGCCTAGCGGTTCCATCAGCGAACACCCGTCAACGGGAACGACCTGGAGAGCGGGAGCCGATATGGAACCCAGTTAAGCTGAGGGTGTAGCCAAAATCACAACATGGCTTTTTTATTAACTGCCCATTATTTAAAATTGCAGCAAGTAACACGTGAGACCCTGGTAAGGGTAATAGCAGGTTCGATTCAGGCCTGGGGTCTGAGTTTTGCAAGTTTAACTGTAAAGAGATTTGAACTACTTAAGAGTGAAGATGGAGATGGAACTGGAACTTGATGTCTAAGAGCGGTCACTCGAACCGCTCTATAAAAGCAAATGTTTGGGTAGAGAAGCATATGTTTATTGTGAGTGACTATGAACTGCTTCGAGTGTCTCTTTCACTACTTGGAATAATGAAATGTTTTCCTAAACATCACCTACTGCATAATGACAGCCTAAGCCTTTTTAAGGACTACTTAGAATCCATCCGCTTTCTGAGAGTTCATTCTTTTTTGGTCTTTAAGAAAAGGTGATTACGAGCTGAATTACTTCGAAACTCTATAATTTTATCCATACTGTCGTATTTATCACAATACCACTGTTTCCTATCAAATTCCAAACTTTTCTTTTGCAAATGGAAAAGCGATGGTTAGTTATCCATGATTACTTCACGTAGCAATTCCTTAGACGGACTTTATTAACCTCGGCATTGACTGATAATTCGCTGCTTTTCTTCATTAAGCAGACACGAGGTTGGTATGCTGGAATATATTTCCATACTTGATACTTGAACGGCTCGTCCTCATTGGTTGTGTGGGCCCCAGCATAATCACCATTTTTCGGAGATTTGCTGGTTAAGCCATTGTGATTCCCCGGTATCCCGAGGTCAGCTTGGCGAAAGTCTTTCCCAGGTCTTCACCACCACAGGCAGTCACAGCCTTTTGGATCAGAAGGTTATTTGCCACCATAGGATTTTGATACCTGAATGGTAGTGGATCCTGGTACTGGTTTACTCTTATTATATTATATTCGGTAGAATTTATTAGCATGCAATAATACTATAATACTTGGACTGCTGTACAACTATAATATACTAAGGTGTTAAAATACTTGGAAGGAATAAACGTCTCTGAAGAAGGCAAAATCGCCGTAACGCCAGCTATTATACGCTAATAAATTCCATCATACCAATCTCGTACTTGCTTACTGAGGAAAATCAACGAGTTATCCATGATTGCACTCACCGATTTGCCGATTTGCGCTCCCCAGATTAACCCCGATGAAGGGTGATTGCTGTGGCAAAAAGATCGATAGAAATAGCTGAGAGACAGGCAAAAGGAAGGACCCGCATGGTGTGGTGGTGAACGCGTTACTCTCCAGAAAGGACAATAGCGCGTTCCTTCTCCACCATAGACACCTGCAGTCCAGAGTTTTGCAAATATCTCAGCAACGTTGTGGTTGTATCCATGATTGATTGTTGGCAAGATGTCGACTTACAATGTACAACAAAAGCTCAGGTTGCAACACCTTTGCCCATGTCGGTTTCAGCTTATCCTGAGACTAGAATTCGAATTAAACGCATTTATTCAAGAATATCACTGCAGGACTTTTCCTAACCTTCACTATTACTTCCGGAGAGACTTTTAAGCGGTGGCATACCTAACCTCGGAATCGTAACACTGCGAAGCTTCCTATCGAAATTATTCGACGCATTGCAATTTTAAACTGCCGATCAAATGTCGCTGAAGCTGTCAACAAGACTTGTTCTGTTCTTCGACGTAACAGTTGGTGAAACGAAGGCACAGCCGAAGTATCGGAACAACGTATAACTAAACCAGTTGAGGAACCTTCTGTAAGTAGAAGAATGAAGTTGAAAAAGAAATTTCTAGTGTTCTGCGACAGATAATTCTCTAACTCTTATTCCTCTTACCTAATAGGAAGAAAACACTTCCAAAAATAACACCTTGGTTGAACCGTTGGAATAACTGAAAAACTTTTGGCTACGAATTCACAGCCTTTAAGCGATCTTCACTTCTTATTGACGCTAACGTTGCCATGAGCTTCTTCATACACGCCACGACTCTAGTGAAATGTTGCTGTAGTTGTTTTTCGCTATCCGACGTAGTCGCACAGAGTCATATCGACTATAAGAAACTTAGTAACCGACTTGGATAATTGGACAGCACGTTTTCACGAGTTGTGAAGTCCCCAGAACATTCTCCATTATTCGTTTTTTGGTTGGGTAGTTGTCATCTGTAGTGTTGGTTTGATTCGAGAATGTTGGGGAAAGGGGGAATTGCAAGCTTCGTTTCATGAAATGTTAAAACAACTACAGCTACGAGTACAGCTCTTTGACTTTAGTTACGAAGAACAGCCTAACGAGTGGATGTTCGTCCAAGGAAATGCCTGCCTCTCCTGAAGTCCATTCTAAAGTTCTTTTCATCTCGAAGAAAGGATACGCTTTGACAATCAGAGCTCCGCATTCCGGATAAACATTTTGAGCGCTGTCTACATTTCAGAACACATCGTTCAAGAGCTCTGAGGGTGGTGCGCAGCATTTATTCCTAACCTGGATAATGTGTCAGCCCCCGTCTACTCTGCATAAAAGAAAAGACTGCTAGGAGAACTGTTGAATCAGAAAGGTGAGCACGGAGTTTTTGGTCTTAGTTGCTCTGTTGCTTCCTTGAGAGGCTTGAATGCGACCCATACTGTTCTCCTTCTTCTGTTTAATTCCACCCTCGTTTTGTTCTCCATATTCAGTGAACGCCTAAGTTTCACGTGCGAGGTGGTCTCTGTAATCAGAAAACCGTCCATTTCTATCAGTTCGCTTTCGCAGCATGAGTACCTTATGAACTGCGTCTTCTTGCAATTTATGAGCAGTTCGATCTTTTCTTGCCTCGTTGATTTTATTGGTAATCGTCTCTGATTCGTTGGTGTTTCTTCAAAATATGATGATGTTGTTGGAGAAACGAAGATATGGTAGGAGTTTTCCATCATTACCCACTCTTTCTCATCAATATCGAGTGACTTCATTACCCACTGCAAAACAGGAGTTAACAGCTTTGGTCTTGTGAGTTGTATCGAAGGCCTTTTCCTACGGGTACGGTAAGACGTCGGTGGAAAAACTGTATTTTCTAGGTGCGGTTCCGATAACAGTCAGTCAGTATTCGTATATAACGGGTCCTCTCCTTGGTCGGCGAGCGCCGATAGGATCACATTCGTTTCGACAATGTCCAACGCTTTTTCACAGTAGATAAAAGTCAGGCCTATGGGCAGGTGAGTGGTACACCCCACATATTGTACTGACCCTGGAAACGGAGTAATAGCTTTTATCGAGTTCTCAGACCGTTTCTTAAATTGTCCGCACACGATTACTCAGGTTTTACTTGCTTTTCCACGTTCTTAAATTCGATGATAATGTTTGTCTTATCGGACGTATGAGTTTTCTAAGCGAGATTCATCAGCATACGTATCAGCTGCTTGCAAGGCATCATCTGCTACTGTCTATCATGCCTTCGGACATTGAGGTGAGCGTCTACTTACACAGTACCATTCCTACGCAGACATCCCCATCTAGGCGCCGCTGACCGTGACTCCCTTACTGCCAAAAACTTTTTGCCGTGAAATCACCTATGGATAACTTTTTGGATCCTTCTTTTTATATTGTCAGGCGCTATACTGTAAGGTGAGTTTATTAAAGAGAATTGAGATAAATCCACTCTACTAAAAGTTATATGCTAGCGTTCTCCATCTCGTTAGCATATGAGTGTTAAAAAACAGGTAAAACTCTAAAAAGAATGCTTGCTGTTTGAATAAATTAATGAAAACTGATAAACAACGTATTTTATATGGTAGTTGATCTAAACTTTACCACTGATTGTAGAAAACTGGTAGGAAACATCCTTGCTTTCCTCACTCGGCACCCCCTTTCATCTCAAAAGAACAAGGTGACATTTCAACGAACTATTATAATACCTTAGTAGTAACTGAAAAAAACACAGATTTCTTAAAGACGTTACAATTTTTCTAATCCACATGAAAGAATGAAGGATAAAGCGTTTGATGTTGACTAGTCCATTAGAGATGCACTATCGTCCTTGGCTTCAACAATGACAATGCCGTCCACAGAGAGGAGAGTCTGTTGGCCTTTAAACACTGGATCAAACCATGGACCATGTGTATACCGCTGTAACCTTTAACCGTTACACTACACGCACTCTATCATTTTTCTGAAAACGGTGGAAGAACATGGAGTCTAATATTTTTTCTTGTTACAAAGTAAACGAAGGTAGCATAGCACAGAAACCAATGAACATTGCTCAGAGAAATGACCACCGCACACGTATTGAAAACACAGCAGTTCTCGATAGGAAACGCATAAAACTTTAAACTACTATCACGCATCTGCTAGCTTCCTTAAGATACAAAGGCGAAGTGATGAACATTTATTTTTCAGGCATACCTAGAAATTGAGGAACTTGTGGATGACTCCAAATATCGCGAGGCGTATGCAAAACTCGAACTTGTAGGTTGACTCGACGATTTTTTTGCTCTAGTTTTCTTAAGACTATTTAATATTGAAGTGCATGGTTCTAATCATTTTTCTCACTAAGCCCTTTTTATTCACTCATGAGATTCCTACAAAATTTTTAAAGCTCTTCAAATTTTGGAAAGAATTAGGGCTTTATAAGGAAAATGAAGATTTTCTTCATGAAATTTTTGACTGATGAGTGGAAGTGTTACTTAGTCTCATTTTCTTAATTTCTGCCGAAAAGAAGTCTCTAATTTTTCGTTCCAACGCCGCATTCAGTGTGAAATTCTGACATGGTTTGGTAAATTTAAAAATGTTGAGATGTTTCATCGAAAATAATGGATTCGAAAGATCAGAAAAAATGTAAAAAAGAAAACCCGCGGCGGACATTGTGATTTGTCTGAAGAAGTACGTAGAAAATCTAATGGTTTGTTTGTTTGCACCCAGAAAGGGAGCTCGGTTAGTTGGGCTCCGATAGCAGTGTGCGGAATTTCATGCAATAAAGATTTTCGGCAGACCTGTGTCGATGTTCATTTTTGAGACTGCTTCCAGCTAGGAGATTCCGTAGTCGACAAAGCCGAATGGCATAGAAGGTGTGCCGAAGTGTGCTACTTGATCAGCAACACGGAGGACAAAGACCAAAAGCGTGTACACTGGCTTAGGCAAGGTATAATAAAAATTAGCAAGCATAATGCATTTTAGCATGTTTATAAAGGTAGGGGTCTGAAGAAATGTATTCCAGCTGTCGGTTTTCAATACTAAAAACAAGAGATTACATAAGCATTCGTGGAAATTATCTAGTACAGCAGTTATGAGAAGATTATAACCCACTTGGTTCTTGACGCGAGACTGATACTGGTTTCAAAGGCTTTTACAAAACTCTTTATAAGAAGGGTTAGTTGTGTTAAATCGGGTCTTATTTAACACTATTATCTACTGATTTCGCATAATGAGAGATCTCAGTTGCGAGGTTACGTGATCAATGGCAGACCTCGGTTAATCGTGAACCAAAAGCGACCTTGTCCTAAGGCACATTTGGATTCAGAGAATGGCCTCCTTATTTCTGTTTCTTCGCGTAAGAATATGTCTTTTAAATGTAATCGTTATAGCCACTCATACATGCGCATATGTGTCCTTTCGTGTGTGCTTTTTAATGTGTAGATTCTATTTTGCCAGTCGATTAGTCTAAAATCCTTCATTCAAATGGCTTAAAAATCATGGGTTATGATTTAGAGTCAACTCTAACAAATAAGCTTCACATATATTTTGGCAAGCCTTAGTAAGCTATCCACGAACGTATCCCCACCTTTCGAAGATCTGTGAAAGCCGGTCGTATGGGTATCAATAATCAAACGGTAAAATAAATGGATCTCAATGCCCTCCTGACGCGAAACAAAGGCCAGTGTTTGAGAAGAAAAGTAGTTATAGACTATAAAAGTTTCCATTCCATTTAAGCGGTCTAAAATTGTAAGGGTTAGGTGACGATCAAGGCCAACCACGCGCGTATGCTAGCATCTAAATCTTCAGTTGAGAAGCTACAGATACAACCAAAAAACATTTGGTAGAACACCATTTGATTACTTTATTAGAAGAGTACCACTCACTAAAGGCCATTTATAATATCGAAAAAAACTGGTTCTATGAATATGCGACAATAGAAGAGTCGGTGGCACTGGCGCTCTTCTCAGCACGAGCTGCGCCATCGAGTCTTTTGAAAAGACAGTAACACGAAATGAACAATTGTGATATGGTCTTCAGCAAACAGTTTTGGTCAATACGAGATACAAGTATCTCGAGGATTTGAAGAAGCTGCGCAGGAAAGATCATCAGTTTGACGTTTTACTACAAGAATAACCTGAGGAGATGAAGTCCTTCACATCGCGACCAACGGACTTGAATAGAATGAACAAGATGAGGGGCTGCCTGGGTTCACCATGATTATCAAGATCTCATCGTTAAACCCTAGTTAAAGTGCGATAAGCTCATCCATCGTTAAACGCTAGTAATAAGCGAAGCAAAAGTTTACGAGCGACCAACAAATGTTTCTTTCCTGAAACACACTAGTTGACAGAGTTCTTCGAGAACAAATATTATCGTTTTCGGCAACCATAAGCAGGTGTTATCTACTTTGTTACTCATTTAAATATATGGTTTAAATTTTTAGAAGTTAGCATGTTTATCCTTTTATAGGAAGGAAGCATGCGCTGGATGGTCATGAACGAAATCCGACTAGCATTGCAATTCTCAAAATACTCTGCTCGACGACCGGACGGCTTGCTGAAGAGAGTGGTGTGACAGATAAAATCAATCTTGGCTTCGAATTCAAAGTATGTCGGATATTTATAATATGTTTCAACATTTTCCACGCAGTAGCATATAGCACTTTTCATGCTTGCCACACTCAATGGGTTGCTTCCTCACCGTAGCTAAGGGTGCTCTTGGGTTTCAAAATGCGAGATAGAATAATGGGCTCCATTCTAACAGAGTCACCCAATATAATTAATTGTAGATTGGCTTCCTATCTGAAAACAGTTAAGATTTAATCTACATCACAGCGGAGTCCAGCGAGTTCACTGAAGTGAACTGGCGTGCAATAAAGATGACTAACGGGACCATACGTGATAGAGGCGGCCGTATGGAAGTATAAAGGTCCTATTACAAAAAAGGGTCAAACAAAAGCTCATATCTTACTTACCTAAAAAGGAACATATCTTTAGTTCCAAGAATTCCACCTATGCAGCTGAAAATATTCTTTCTTCATTCTTCGCACTGTTAAAAATTTAGAAATACCTCGACCGTGCCATAGCAGTTGATCCATCTTCCTTCGAGCTGTTGCATATGAGAGGAAGGTTTTCCTACAAGGTAAGGATGTCCAGAAAGACAGAAGAAAAACCGAATAAATTAACGGTCCATATAGATATTTATCGATAGCACGAAGGAACGGTTTCATAAGAAAGCAAACCTTGAAAAATGATTTTCCAATTATCTCAGCAGCTTTTCCTCAGTATTATAGACTGGATAGTCGTCAACATGCTTGTTGGTGTAGAAAACATTGAGAGGCATGCATCACCTGATTTTGCCGGCCACTGTTAAAACATGTAGAAAACACAAAGGATTAGCATTTGCATGTTTTTAGTGCGTATTGATTAGTCTCGAAGGTTTGTAAGGGAACATATCAATAAATTCCTATCGCATTAAAATATCTCTAGCTTCATTGCTTTAACTTACCAACCCAGTGTTCTTTTTGGGATTATTTCTTACATTACAATGCGTTATCTGCTCCTACGGTGACTTCTTAAGCAGTGAGAACATGGTTCATTTAAAAATGCCTTAATAACTAGTATAGCATCACGATCTAATTCTATCATCTTCTGCGACAAAATTCAGTTGACCTCTTTTAAAGAACAACCGCGGTGCTTTTTTATGCGGCTCATTCAACCATGAAAAAGAATTTCGGATAAAATGTAAAACTAACAATGGATATTCAGGTTGCAAACTTGAGTTTCTTTGAGCGTTTGGCGGCACGTGCGTTGGGTAATCTGCCACAGGCATCTATAGATGCTGCACTGGAAGATCTAATGGAGTTAAGCAGAGTTTTTGCACATTTGTTGACCTACTAAGCCGGAAAGAAGTCTTGCAACAATTCTCCTAATCCAAAGACTTTTTATTTACTGCATATTCCTTTACATGGCAGGGTATGGTGTGAAGTATAACCACAATAATGCGAAGATATTTGCGAAACTCTGGACCGCAGGTGTCTGAAAATTACCCTAATTATTTGCAAAATGTGTAAACCCACAGTCCACAGGATTTGCCATCAAATATGACAGAGGCACGTAGGATAATTCATGCGGCCTGCTGCAAACATTTGAATAAGTTTGGCTTATGTAATCCGGTATAAATGTGTCATCGCTGTTGCGGTTTGCAAATCATCGGCTATGAACTCACACAGGCAAAAATTTTTTGAAGGTAACAATAACTAGGAATTTGAAGTCGGTCGCATACGTCTAGAGGCAGAATTAGTTTGTGAAATGAAACTTGAGGGTCTCCTGCTTTTGGTGAGATCAGAAAAAGTCGTTCTACCTTGGACTCTGATAATCGGTGTACGTCATCGTCTGCAATGTTAATTTCAAAAATTAGCTGTCATCTAAAAGACAAGTTCCAAAACACAGAACACATTCAAATGTTCTCGACCTGCACTCCGATACTCACGTACTCATTACGAGGACGACTAATGAGACGATTTCGACCTTTTCTCAGGAATTTCACTCCTATTTGTTCTGTCCTCCTGACCTTGTTTTTTTTCGATTTTCGCTCACCTCACACCGTCCAAAATCACTCGCGAGAAAATACCTTCTGTGGATGAACACAACTCAAACATGACACCGACGATTTCTTCTCCTCACAATGCTCGAACTTCTAGATGAAAGATATCAAGCTGATAGCTCACACGCTCTAGAATTTTTTGAGAATTACCTAAAACGGTTAAGGCCACAATATGTTTTGACAAGTTTGTGGAATTCGAAAAAAAAGTGCAGAATATTGCAATACTTCTGTTCCAGATGAACAATTGTTGCACTTCACTCCACGGCACACTTCCTTTTGTTGCACAAATTTCAAACTTCTAGCTACGTGGTATTTTTTTAATTTGATCCGTCTCCACGTCTACACTGCGAATCTCAGCACTTCGCAATTCGATTCTCTTCCTCGCATCCATTGTCCACGAAAATCTTCCAACTTTTACGAGTGGCTTCGCTTGCTGCTTGAGGATTTTCATTTCATCTTGAATGTCGTAGGGTGCTGGTTGAGCAATTCTCCCTGGAGTCCTAAGATAGCCGAACTGGAGCTTTCCCAATTGGACTGGGGAGAGCGATTTTTTCCCCGGACAAGTCCGGCACCAATTTTCAGACCCCGAAGAGATGATAAGCTTTGTTTATCCTGAACAGAATCGAACTAGCAACATGCTCATGATGACGGACATCATTACCACTGTGCTGTCCGCTTCTACGTGCTAGCTATTATCTATAATATCTAGAGTATAAGAAAATATTTAAAAACCATAGTTATTAGAGTGAAAACCATAGTTAATTTCGTGATTATGACCTAGAAACGGTTTTTTTAAACACAAAACGCCTGAGGTGCATTGAGCACAAAGCATTTGATGACAAAACAATTTCTAAAATAGGCACTTCTGGGCCCATATTAGACCTTTTTGGTTAAATAGTTACTACTAGGATATGCAACCTATTGAAAATCAGATGGGAGCCATCCTATTCTATCAAAATAAGTATTCGATTTTCTAGAGCCCTTAAGAGATACTCCTTCCTTTTGCTGTTTCAAACAACATTTTCAAGACGAAAAATCTTAGCATAGAATAAACACTATTAATCAAATAAAAGCCACAGGAATCTACAAACTTTTGCCAGTGAGAAAAGTATTCTGGACATCTGAGGTGAAGTCGGTGAAGGCAACAGTTGTGGTATCGGCTTTGCTTCTGAAGCACTTCTTGCTCAGAAACTTATCGAGATGCTTGAAGAATCGGTCGGTGCTAGGTAAACGCTTTGAGAGCATGGAGGTTGACAGTTTTGTAGCACGGCTCGTGCAACTTCTGTAGTACCAGTAATTGAGTGAGTCGTCGCGCGTTATCGTGGAGAAAGACTTCTTCCTTTCGGTTGACCAGTATGGAGTGCAGCTGTTAAAGTTTTCTGTTCATTTCGTCAACTTGCTAAGCGCGCTTCATCGTTTCGCTAAATTGCTCAGATGGACTGCTCTAGCATTAAACCACCAAATAGTCAGCATGACCTTCTTTTGATGCTATTTCGGCTTTTGGAAGTGCTGTGGAACTTCATCGGCGTCCAACCACTAAGTCGACTGTCTCCGGTTATCGTAGAAGATTCATTTCTCGCTGCCTGTTACAAGACGATCAAATAATGTGTCGTCGTTCTTCGGTAGAAGCAACGCCAATAGAGCTTTTTTGGCTTCTAAATTTTTTCTAGATATTTAGAAAAGCTTTAGATACTGCCGAGTTCATTGGCAAGTTCTCAAACAATTATAGGTGTATTTGGTCACAGGGAAATCTTATCAAAAACCAGCCTCAGGCGTCATGTGTTGAAAGTAGTTTTTGGTGTATTCTATTGATCAGACGTTTACAGGGATTAGGTGTGACTTTAAAAATTTTTATGATTATGAGTTCACCTAAGAAAAAAAATGACAAGCATGAGCACAAAAATACGAACTATTACTACTACGTATTTGAATGTTTTTTTAAGCGGAGAAAGTGCGACCGGGTGTAACGGAGAACAGACTGTACATTGGGCGAGTGCTGTACGCGAAAGGCGATTACACAGCAGCCAAAAAATGGCTTATCAAGGTGGGGGTTGTCATGTGCAAAAGTCATTCAACTCTCTTGTAAGCCACCCTTCTGAAATAATTTCAGCCAATAGAAATTGGCAGGCAATTATTTTATAGAGCAGCTTTAGATGAACCAGCAATTATATGAAAATCTGCAGACCTTGCAAAAAACGTCGCTAGTGACGGGCATCTTGTGCCGTTCACAGCGAGAAATGCGTGAATACTTTATTGGTACAGGCACAACAACGATATACATGAATTCTTGAGCAATTGTGTCGCCAGTGGTCACGAATCGCACTGGGTCCAAAATTTTAACTTAACCGACAATCTACTGGTTGGTAATGATTTCTTTTAATGAGGTCTCCAAAGCCATTCCAGAGCTCGTTACTTGTTACTACTTTCACACAATGATTAAATTCTTTCCAGCATTGCTGTGACTTCGGGAGTTGACTTCGGTAAAGATGGGTTTCTGTATTGTAATTTCGAGCTCTTCGTTTTGGAAGACCCTCCTGGCAGGACGAAGGACGAACTAAATACTGTTTTGAATTGAGCAGCAGAAGTTGCAACTAGACACGCCGAAAAATGCGTAGTAGCTCAGATGCTACTGATGAAGCTCTTTAACAGATAATTCAATGAGTAAAGGCGTCTATTCAACAATAATTAGTGAACAAGTGGTGTAGATTAAAAACGCGAGAGCTCCAGAGAAGCATCCATTTGATTGAGAAGTCCAATAGGAAGAAAAAGGGAAAAATGAGGTTTTAACAGAAATAACCTATGGCAATTCTTCAAATCAAGTAATAAGTGCACGACATCAGGAAAAAGCTTCTTCCTATTCATCAAGCAGGCAGCTGCATAAGGCAATCCTAGTATTCCAAGTCGAATCGACTCAACGAGCATTCAGTCACATTCGTATGCAACACTAAAGCCTGCGTTCAAATGAGAGCTCTTTGTGGAAGACGTGTGTGAGGGAAATAAATCGAATGGATTCGAACTGCTAGGATTCGCAAGTTCCTTGGAATTCCCATGCTAGGCTTCGAATTTTGTGTGTGGGAGAAATTTCTTCTTTTAGTTTCGATTCCTAACACTTATTTACTTTGAGATTCCATCAAGAATACGCAAAATTGCAGGCAGCTAGCGCTACATGTGGTGACGACGAGTCTGTGGAACGTGAGCACATCACGGCAGCTCAAGAGATGCTTCGGCTGAAGGTGTTCCAGCAGTGACATTCAATTCATGCAACACCCACAACTTAATTTATGCTATTAGATGACACATGCGCTACGGTTCTTTCCGTGTTTGCCCCTTTCTCTTCTTTGTGTTCATGTAGCATTAGTTGTTGGCTGAGGCTAGAAAAATGTATATTGAGTGTAGCATTAGTGGTTCGGATTGTTTTCTCTAACTTTATAGCTACAGGTGTATGAAATAACCAAGAAGTGTTCCAATACAAAAAGTTATTTTAATTATTGATTCATAGTGTTGCGCAGATTTACACGAATAGAGCAGCGCTGTAACTACATAAGAATTTTTCTAAGTTTACTCTGTTGGTGAGACAGCTCAACGAAATTTGTGGATGGGATCTTCTTTACAGGAGGTCTTCAGCACGGAATCTACGCTACCTCTGTAAAAAGTAGCTATAGGATTCTCAGAATCGATACCGATGATTACCGAATGCTTTCAAGCTGTGCAGAAAACGGTTCCTTTTCTCGTCGATTTAAAACGTCGATTACAAGATTTCTTGCTTGAATCAAAACAGTCGACGAAACTCGCTCTTTCCCTCGAATTTCAGTCTTATTTCTCATTTCCAAGTGTTAAAGTTACTCGGTTGCTCATTGTGACTGATATTCATGAAAACTTTATTCCTTCCACACAAAATCTATGAAAGCCACATAAGTCGACACCGAGGTTGGACTGATTGTAACGTGCAGTTCAAAGGACGACTTAAAACATTCTAGAATTGTTCGGAGGAGAATGCCACCATATTTACCTACTTTATCGAAGGTTTTTCGTTTGATTTTAGGGAAAAAGTTGGAGAGGGGCAAACTCCATTCCGCGTATTATCCTAGAAAACTACGAATAAATCGAACTGTTTGTAATTGATCTTTGGGAACCACTGTGAATAACTTCCCATTCAGAAGCTCAACAGTACTTCAACCCAGCGGCATGTGGTGGTTGATAGAACCTTGTCCTTCAGCTACTTCGTCATCCTTGCATATTCTTTCATTTTTTTCTTTGTAATTTTTGGTTTTTCTTCACATATAGGTGCGAACGCTCTTAAAGCAGTTTGAGACGTATAACTGAAACGTTAAGGCCTATCACTGTTTCTCTGCGATGTTATAAATTGTTAGATAAGAAGAATATGGTCGGGCAAAAGCGAGACAGGATGTTAGTGTGCGTCCACAAATCAATGGTGGACCGCATGTACAGTTTACGAACGGATGGAGCATAGGGCATTTTCTAAAGCATGCATTCTTGAAGATTACAAAATAAGCAGAACAGAAGGTGAACATAAGAGTTATACAACAGTCGTGAAGGTAAGAAACTATCATAGATCTCATGAGTTATTGTTATCGGAGAGTGTATTATAGCGTCGGACATGAGATGTTCTAACTCCTATCTGAATAAGTTTGACACTCGGAAGCCATTGCTTTAGAGTCAACACGATAACAGCGACGTGTTGTGGTGCAAATAGACCATTTTCCTCCGAAACCCCAGAAAAATTGTTTCGTATATAACTGCTGAACCATAAACTTCACGAAAATGAGTTTCTTTCGTAAGGTTTCCAGGGTGAACTCGTCCCAATTAATGCCGTCACTCTTGATTTTTCTTCAAAAGCGCTGTTCAACATCTTTATTGTAACTTCGCAATAGTTAGTAGATGGTACGTAAGTTCGTAGAAGGTCGCCTGAGACTTCAGTCCAGGCAGACCTTCAGCCAACAATTACATGCTCGTTCCTTTATTTGTTCACATAATCAGCAGCTGAACACCTCGCTGTGCTTTGAGGTAGCTCGTTCTCGATTTTATAGAAAAATTGTCACAATTTAAATTACCTATGTGAGTTTCAACTTTTACTAACTGCCTATTCCTTAGCCACTTGAGTTTTATAGATACGTAACAAGATTTCCGAATTCCCTGCACTGTCTTCCAAATTCTGCAAAATATTCTAATAACCGCCAAAAACAACATTCTACAAAGTTTATTTGGAATATCAGTTGCATCCCTGTCATTAAAAAGAAAAAGGCAGTAAATAAAAAGGTTAAGATTGTGATCATAACTAAGCTCAGCGTAACTAGGTTCAATACCGATTTGGACTCCCCAGATTAATCCCGTTGACGGGCGATTGTTGATGGCAAAAGATCAATAGAACTAGCTGAGAGACAGGCAAAACGAAGGACCCAGATAGGTGAAGTGCGCTACTCCCCGGAAAGGACAACAGCGCGCGTTCGTTCCCCACCGCATACACCTGCGGTCCGGAGTTTTGCAAATATCTCAGCTTTATATAAAAACTATTATGATCAATTGTGACGCAAGAATGTGACTTTAAGCTGACACGTTCTGGAGGCATTACATAAAATCGAATAAAATCGAGAGGCTTTTTTATGAATAGCGCAAAATTTTGCTCCTTTGTAACAGTAATTGTACCCATGCACTACATCACAATCCTACACCTAAGAACAATACAACGACGCCACGATAAACTACAGTACATCAGAGAGCAAAAGAAGTTTCACCACACACATCCCCGACATCAAGCTGCATTAATCCCAGCAGTTAACATGGAATTATTTCGTTCTTGATGAATTTGCACGAGGACGTAGGCATGCAGTTTCTACGAGTGCTGAAACTGCATTGAATTTCACTTATTCAGTCTGGGAGTTGCAAATCACAACCGATTCCTACTCGATCAGTTTATTTTACGACCTGATAGAAGAAGAACCTAATCTTAAATCTTTAGCACGTGATAGATGGAGTACTAAGCTCCTCTGCCGCCCCCATTTCAGGGAGGGACACTAGCTGCAGTGAGATCACATGAGATGACGGTGGTTGCTTGACTAATAATTCACTTTGATGTCAGGAAAGAACCACGCGTGTCACGAATGACTCCTATACGAGGATTTCTTTGAAAATAAAAACGAAAAGAATTCTTAGATAAACTGACTACCTCAAAGCCTTCTCTGGTATAACAGAGTTCAGGGAGTTGTGCAACATGTATTGGACCCTCCAATCCTTCGTTTTTCAGCATCGGCTTACAACTCCAAGATCAATGTTTATCCCACAGTGTATCAATTCCTGTGTTCAGCCAATGCTTGGTGTTATCAGAATGATGTGAGCGAAGGGATCATCGGTCATCGGAAACCGCTCCCATGTTTTACCGCATTTCGCTAGACGTTCTCGATTGTGCTAGCGAATAGTTGTGGCACCATGACACTATTTTACCGAATCATTCTTTTCGCGTCAATAATGATTTCTGTTCGAAAATGCAAAATTTTAGCTTCAAAGTTAGACCTTTTCATAGGTCAAGCAGTGCATATACAAAGTTGGTGTGCACTGGCTGCCAAAAGCTTCAATGAGCATTCCTGTCCCAGCAATACGCCTTAAACCCGAAGAAAGTCATAAATAATGATGCCCTATGCTTTCGCAGTACTTCAGTGGACTTTGTAACAGATTGCAAACGACCCATTGTGTAAAAAGGCCAATAGCGGCTTCGTTCCCCACCGCAGACACCTGCGCTCCGGAGTTTTGTAAATACTTCAGCATCATTGTGCGAAAGTTTCGGAGAATCGCTTTTTCGCATTATATTCCCACAGCATATTTGTTCGTACCATTGGTCATAAGTTCCCAAAAATTGGCTATTAGTAAAAGGATAAAGCTCTCCGCGTTGGTCAATCATTGAGGGATGCGCCGTGAATTCGACTCATTAACTATCGTTGGAAGCAGTTGAATGCATATCTGGCCTTTACAATGACCGGCGGTGGCCTACTGATGCATCGAGCCAGTGCTGCTGTCATCTCAGAGATGTCTGGCACCAATTCGCCAACGTCGCAGTGATGAAAGGGTGTGTGGCGGCGTTGAGCTCCCAACTTTATACGAATACCAAGTCGTTGTGAATATTAGTCCTTGCAGCTGCCACTCTTTTGTGTGTAAGCCGCTGAGTCGAACGCTGGGTTATAACTTTTATGATAATAGTAGCAATAGCAACAATAACAATAAGGCGAAGTATATGGACGAGTTAGGCGATATGAACGAACTCTACGGACACTAGACGAACACTGCGAGCACTTGAAGACGAATGGCCATGGGCTGTCTGTATTACTTCTGCAGTAGGTGGAGCTTTGCCACCCACTGGATACGAGCAAGACTGAAATGAGAACAAGTGACACACTTGAAGGAACCTAAACGGACAGTGGAGTTGGAACAGTGAGGAACTGAGGGACTGGGGGAACACTGGACGTACGCTACGAACACTTGAAGACGGAAGCCTGCCTGTGTTCTGCAGCGGGTGGAGCTTTGCCATAGGGAACTAAAGGCTGCGCCTAGAGAGAGGTTCTAAAGGTCTCTCCCCTAGCACAATCTGATAGGGCTACATGTGAAAGGACGCAGCTGCTCGTTCGGAAACTTCTTTGGGACGGCAGATGCTGGAAAGTACATTCAGCTGACTGCTGCTGATTCAGTGCCTGAACTGTCGGATAAAGAGCAGTTAATTGAAAGAAGTTATAGAATCCCTTTCCAGCCACCTGTGAGGCAATTTAGAGAAAATGCGAAGATAGATTTAACATCGTTACAGGTGAACAAAAAACATACACTAATATAGAAAGTAGGAGCTATTTCATGAATAGTTCCTAGAAGGTGAGCCCGGTGTGCGAGGATCGATCCAATGTGTATTGCAGAGTGTCTCCGACCACTGCGCTACATGCGCCCTATAAGGTGTATATATAGGGCATAGAACATAATAAGGCATAAGGATGGGTATGCAATATGAATGCCTTAATCTCATGTGTGTACCGTTCATGTGGCTTATTATTGCCGGAGTGCAACTCTTCCTCTGAGCGGTCCTCTCTAAAACACCAACAGCTTGAAATATTTGTCTGACCTGACAACCTAATACTAAAAGATAGCATTCATATAATCGACCACAATCCAAATACGGAGTTCCACGCTTGGTATTTAACACGTTCTCAAGTAGTGACACCTATAGGCGTCACAATGGTTCGGTAGCAGTGCTCCGTGTGGATCGATGGGAAAACTAGGCGACGTCGCGAGAGTGTGAATTCAATCGCGCTCAGCCCAATCAAGTTTCCGAACTGTGTGAAGGAGTGATTTACTAGATTTTCGATCTTTTGCGTTATGAAACAAGTGCTTTCGAGCACTATTTTCAAAACATCAGCCAATGGCTATGTGGATAAGGATTGAGGACTGCTTTCAAACATGCACTGCAATAAATCACATCAATCGACACACATTTTGTTAATGTCCAGCGATGGCTATACACAGCTTATAATTCTACTGACTTTAACTATACGTCTATGGGAGTCCTCTCAACGGTTTACCGCTTCATCGTTGCTGGGAGGTGTTCTTGGGCTGCGATGTACAGCGGAAGGATTAACACCTCGGCAGAGTCTACCAAGCTGAGGAGCCTGGCGTTTTCATTAGGAAGCCCAGCTAAGAGTAAACCAATACCAAGATTCGCTACCGTCTTCGTACCAAACTAGTCGCATAGTGGCAAATCTCTCTCTGATCCACAAGGACGGCGACCGCCTGTGGTGGTGAAGATCCGGAGCAGAGTTTGGCTAGGCTGATCTCGGGACTCCAGGGAACCGCAGCGACTAAATCAGCAGAACTCCGAAAAATGGAAATTGTGCTGGGGCCAGCACAACCCCTGAGGACGGTCCATCCACGTAGTAAATATCTATGACGGTATAACACAAGGTCTTCTCGATAGTTCCTTACCTCGCATCCATGTTGCAAGTCTGAGTGTCGTATTTCATGGTGTCTGCCCGGGAGGTGAACTCGTCCGACGGGAGTGCTTGCGGACTGTTCATTACAGACAATGCCTTTGTGGTCCTACAGCTTCTGTTCCGTTCTGCTTTTATTTAACTATGGAGTGGATGTGCATAGTGTGTTAAACGAATTCTGTAAACCACTGTACTGAAGACTGATCTCGTACTGACCACATGGCAGTATATGTCGAAAACGTCGCCAACACATCAATCATATTCCTTTGCGATGGATTTCTCCTTCTCGTTATCTTTAGAACTAATGTTCTGTCCTTAACACATGATTATTCTTATTTTAGCTATGTAAATCTTTTCTTTATTCTCGTCGACATTTTTCGTTGGTACGCAGAGTCGCGTGTTAGGGCACGAATTGTGTCCTGACTGAGTCTATCGTTTTTACAGCCAGCAGGAGTCAGTCCTTCACTTCAGGACTGAAAACATGTCTCCAAGGCGAGAGAACCACTTCGGTAACAATGCATCTGAAGACAATGGTCAGTGCCGATTCCGTTTCTTTTTCAGTTTTGGTTCGTTTTTTGCTTTATGATCCAATTCATGTCGTCGATGTGCAGTGGTAAACTATTTGCTTCGATTCTTGTAACTTTCTTGCCTTCATTGTTTGGGATAGATTACATGGATTTCTGACGAAGAATGTTTAGTGCAACCTCACGAGGAGGGCGGTTGGAGACTCGGTTACGACATTGAACTGAATGGTATTGGATTTTTAGATGCTGCACAGGGCGGAAGTGAAGACGAATCAAGTCAGTATTGAGTCTTGATGTATTCCTGAGCTCGAAGTCTATATTGTAACTCCATTCGGCCAGTCAACTAGTAATATACGTCCCTGTGAAGAGCAAAACGTTGACTTCATTATCAAATAGTTAACTTGATATTGTACTAAACCTCCTAACAGTTTGCCGCTTCATCATGGCTGGGAGATGTTCCTGGGTGTCGGGCTGCGTTATACGGCGCGGAGATCTTGATATTGTACTAAATATTGTATCATCCCAACCTGAGGAGTCTGGCGTTTTCATCGGGAAGCCTAGATAAGAGTAAGCCAATACCTGAACCCACCTCCGTCCTAGTATCAAACCAGTCGCATGGTGTAAAATCTCCTTCTGATCCACAAGGGCGGCGACGCAGACTTTGGCTAGGCTGACTTCGGGACTGCAGGAAACCACGATAGCTAAACCAGCAAAACTCCGAAAAAGTGGAATTTATGCTGACTACCTCACAACCAGTGAAGACGGACCATCCAAGTATCCAAGTAAGTAAGTAAGTATTGTACCAAAAACCATATTCTGTGCTTAAGCTGATTTACAAAAGGCAAAATACTGTTATCGCCAAATCTGAATGAGGTGGCTCGTTACCATGAGCATTTTTGGGTGTCTGGTTTTTCCGGTAGTACTCTCTTGTTTCAGTATGGCACTGGTTTTCTTGTTGTTAGGTTTCGTAGATTCTGAAACGGAGTCCAGTGTTGGTACCATCGAGTTCAGCCAACATCTTGGCTACCGTTCTCTTCTGCAGTTAGAGGAATCAGCTGCTGGTAATTTCGCTAGCAGCAGTGATTCCGATGACTTTGTGAGTTGCTTGGATATCGTATTGTGACTGGTTTGCTATTTTTTCTGCGTGTTAGCTACGGTATAGTTTATTTTTCTTTCAGATAATAGAGGCGGAACACTTTCAAGGAAATACCGAAGTAGAAACGAAGAACGAACGTGTCGCGGAGGTAGACAGCGGAGGTAGAAGAGAACTTGGAGAAGTGTGTTTTTCCTTCAGAACTGCTTTTTATCTCATCCTCAGTGGAAGTTCTCAAGATTCGATTCATCTCTTTGATTAGACGAAATATGTATCTTTTAATTTCCCAGGGAACATCTTGTGCATGTGAAGCGATCTCTGGAGAACTGATTCCTCACCAACCTATCGACATCGTTTTAGATGACGGTGAATTTTTTTCCTTTCTTCTTTCTTGTCGTCTGTTCAAAGTCCATCGTTTTCAGAGAAAGTGGAAATAATTCGTGCTGCTATGTCGTCCTTCACTCTTCCTACGCCCCCACAATGGCCTTCTCTAAACAATGTTCAGCTGAGTAGTATTGTAAAAGAGAAACTTCAAAGGTGACTATTTGTTGTAAACGACATCTGGTCGATGAACCATGTTGTATTTTCCTGTTGGCCACTGAGTGTCTGCAGAAAAGTGCTGTATGGAGAATCAGACCATTGATCGCAGGACTTGCCTTAAGGTACTTTCATTCTTTCGTTACGTGAGCGGATTTCGCAATTGCTTCTCAGTACTTCGACTGTATTTTGTGTAGATCCTGGCCCGAATTGTTCATAAAAATTGTGGTTATCTGTTCGCATTTGTTATGATAAACGCCACCTCTAGCTATTCATATGAGGAAGTTTTAGAATAGTTATTTGTTCTGTTCTTCCTTCTACTTTCTTAGGTCTTGCTGTAACAGAGGTAGTCTTCGTCTGCAATTGTTGTAATGCTAGAAGAACTTTTTTCTTTGCCTATTTCTCATTCCTCATGGATGTCTGGCTTTTTTCTGGAGGGTAATAAAAAATGATAAATGTGTTCTTGGGAATGGTTATGGCGGTCAAAGTGCTGATATTTGGTATTTTTGCTCATGAATGATATCACTGAACTTTCTGTGGCGTATAAATATTGCACATTTAGTCTACAGGTTGTCTATATGTCTCGGAGACGAGAACATGCCGTCGACTGTGAGATGGGCAAGCGCGGTGTATGGCTAGTGAAGGTGTGGTTTTTTTTCCGTATTTTTCCGCCATTGCTTTTTGGCAATTTTGGGAATTCACATTTTTTCCTAGATTTGCTCATCTTCGTTTTATGTAGGTTCCACGTTATTTGTCTGATCTTTGGGAAGCAAATGCAGGGACCGACGTTGGTCGATTAGTGATCCAACAAAGTGCGAATGGAAAAGGAGATGTAGGTGTTGGAGGAGTTTGTTCGTTTCTATGTTTTCTATTGTGCTGCATTACTTATTGTGTTCTAAGAGTTTTCTTTAAAGAAAGAAGTTGAAAGTGACATCATTAAAGGAGATCTAGTATTCTTTCAAACATTTCGGGATATTTCATCATCTATGGCTCCTGCTTTTTTACCGATATGGTTTTTGCTTTTACGGTTTCTGATCCATTGGTCAGGCACAGAAGGTTACGCATACATTCTCTGTCCAACTGGTGATGTTAAGGATCGTCTAGCCTTTATACATATGTATTGGGGATTTCTACAGATTAGTATATATTTAGTATTAGTAGTTTATACTACTTATATCCTCATAGCTGCTTTTCTTACTGGAGTTCTATTGAAGTTTGTAATTCTCTTTATATTCTGGACATTCTGTTCGTCCTTAAATATTGTCTAGTGAGGACTTGTTTTAAAGTGGCGTTAAGGTGTGGAAGATCCTGCAAGAAGAGCTCTGCAAAGAACTCATAAATTTCTCAGTAAGTGGCCTGGACTTAGTTCTGTATCGACAGGTAATTCTGTGTTAAGATGAAACGATTAATACATGAAGACGCCAATTTAGGAATTGAGTCCTTATTATCTTTTTATTAAACTGAGAAGTGTGTATTTATTGACACCTATAAGCGCTAAACTCTTTTGGACTCATGGTCCATTCTGTGTTCGAAGAACGACATCTATTTTTGCTTGGTTCTCGGAAGTAGTTTTCAAACGGTTTTATTAAACACGCCTGTTCTGTCGGGCTACGTTTTTAGAATGATCATTTAACTTGAAACAATTCATTTGAGATTTTTAATGTCTTTCACACTTCGATGATTTCGTTTCTATATCCAACTTCATGAAGTATTACTTGGATAATGGTTTACCCGTTGTGTCTGCTTGGAGTTTTGAGGTCAGCCCAGTTAAAGTCTGCCCCAGGTCGTCACCACCACAGGCGGTCGCCGCCCTTGTGGATCAGAAGAAGATTTACCGCCATACGACTAGTTTGATAGCAGGATAATGGTGGATCCTGATATTGGTTTACTCTTACCTAGGCTTCTTCATGGAAACGCTGGACTCCTTCTCAGCTTGGGAGGCATTGCTCTGGGGCTGTACACCGCAGCCGGACACCCAGGAACACCTCCCAGCCACAATGAGGCAGTAAACAGTTGGGAAGCATCAAGTATTAAAAGTGCATTATGTTCGCTTTCCACTACGGTGAATTTACAGGTTTTATTGTTGTTCAGCATACCGTGCGCATGTGAGTCAAGCTGAGCTTTTATTCGTCAATATTTGTTATCATAGTTTTCTCATCACTATTAAGATTACAGTGTTTTCAAAAACGCTGGACCTATTTAATATTTGGTATTTGGTAACGTATTTGATTACATCTTGTGCGCTATTAATTAAATATATTTGTCATTCTTCCACACATAGTGAAGGTTCGACATTTTTCCTATTCTCCTCGTTCGCGGTTCTGCAACCTTTATTCTTTCACGCCTTCTTAGTGACTGTTTACACTAGTGTAGTGCCGCGGTGAGAAAAAACGTCATTGTTGATTCCATGTCGATCTGCCGTAGTGTTCTGATTTAGGACACGTCTACACACCAGTCAAGTAAGCAGAAAGGATGACGTTGGATTTTCCTTTAATAGATAGATTTTTCTTATTCGTCAAAGGTTGCTTCAAGGAGACGTATTGAAAATGCACCTCTAGAGTTTTTCGAGAGTTGCATGCGGTACGCGGAACTATGTCTTTGCGAAATTCAGTTTACTCAAAATTAGATTCCGTTTAGGTTCTTCGAGAAGTATTTAGAGATATGGAATTGATTTCCATAAGAAACTTATACAGCATGATGGATAAACTATGAGCTAGCTGCGATGAGTAATGCAGGGTTTCGTAGCGCAACTTATCAAACTTTTGCAGCGCTAATTACGCAACGTATGGTCGACTATCATCATATAAGAAGAGCTGACTTTATCTCTTAACAAATTTTGGACCCGGGAAGCTACAGTTTTCTCCAGGATTTCATCGGTTTTGTTTCCATACTTCTTTACTGTAATCTCTTTAACAAGGTCGAATAGGCATTGCGTGATTCCTCCTGCGGAAGATGGAAAAGCCGTTACAACCTTCTGTTGTAAAAGTCGTTGAATTCAGCGTCGTCAGTTTTCACGCAGGACGTCCTATTGATTCCAAAGCACAATGAGATCAGTAAATGGGTCGTTTTTCTTCTGTAAAGACAAGCACAGAATCGACTTCGAGACGACAGTTTGCTTGGGATTCGTTCATTTAATGCAGAGCGTCTTTATCCTTACATTTTCTGTCAAATTATAAAGTTTTGAATGTTAGCTTTTTTCTACAAACCTTTAAGTCTTTCGTAGAGATGGCATCGATCATTTTATGATTGTCGTCGTTAATTTTTGGTTAGGGTGCACCTCCGATAGGAAACTCTAAGAACCACCTATGCATTCCGCCTCTCGGAAGCCTTTCCCGGTTCGTGATCTAATCACTTCCAACCTTCTGTTTTTGCGTTATTTCTATGGTTGACCTCCTCATGAGTCATAGCTATTTGATTTTTTTGCGTTGAGAGCTTCACTTCAATCAGTATAAAGTCGTAAAAACCCTGTGAAGGTGTAATACACGGTAAACAGTCAAGCAAAAATATGCTTTAAACTGATGGAGGGAAACAGTGTACTTGAAAAATGTACGTTATGAAACCTTTTTCCGAACCCACAGTCCTGTCCTCATGCCGTTTCATGGATCGAAGCTTACTAAAGTGGTGAAAGACTTATCAACAATTTGCGTGGAGAACTACTTCATGTACCAACTGAATAAGTTGCAAAAAATCTAGCAATACAAGCCAACATCGCAAGCCATTTTGGTTAGTCGAACCTGGTTGTGATAAAGTTAAGCAACAATTCAGGTGAAGCTGAAATCTCGTCCCGGTCTTGTTTTGCCCCAATCCGTATCATCGGCTGTAAAAGGTAGACCACCATTTCATGTTTGGTACTGTTCATCCTATGTTGCATTAGTGCTACCAAATGGTGTTTTCGTATCAGGACAAAGATGATGCTGTAGATGTTTAGGTCCTGCCCAGATACCTGATGAACATTCTTTTATTCTCGGTGATGTCCTGAATCAAACAATGGCTGTGCTTGCCGAAGACAAATCTGGTTTAAATGAGGATATAGAAATCAGGTATTTGTTTCATTACCATTAGTAAACGTCGTTTTACACATTCGCTAATATGCCTAGTTTTCATTGGCTTTCGTATGGGTTTACGCAAATTTTTCTGTCTAGGTTGAATCATGTTTGACTTATATGTGTTGTACTTCTCTCTTCATCCGCAATAGAAAGAATTTCATCAGTCTGCTCTCATCAGTAACAATATGTGTAGTAGATGAACAAACTGTCGAGAAAAAACTAAACTTTATAAACTGCTCTTTGTTGAGAATGGCTTTCCTGGTAGCACATCTAGCTATCGATCCACTAAAAAATTCTATCAAAAACCGTATGGTAGGATAAAGAGCCGAAAGGAAAGTGAGTCATATATCATTATATGGTAGCGAGTGTTTTAGTAGAAGAATTTATGTACGGATTAACGCCAATGCCACATTTCTCACTCGTAAGGGATTTTTAAAAGGCTTATCATGATTATTTCATTATCCCTTGTTAGCGCCTTATGTCCTTAAGATCCGGGCGACTTTCTATAGAAGGAAGAGTGGTCAAGAGGGCAGAGTGTCGTCCACCGGCCTCAAGTAGTTATTTAAAAATGAAGATTGCTCAGATTTCTAAAAGTGGCCAACCGAAGAAGCAAGTTCTGCAGATGGAAAAGGTTGGTGATTTATATTTCGATCTTGGTCCGTTTCTTTTTAGCGCTTACTGGAGCATTTTCTTAGTGGTTTAGGCTGCCGTGAAGTTCAAACCTATTGCTGCTCATGCAGAAGATATGATGAGGATGAAACAGAAGAAAGAAGGTGCAAAGGCTGTGCGGGCTGATCGAGACGTCCTCATGCAAGCATTGTTTCATGCTTTCGAGAAGCATCAATACTACAGGTGAGATCTACTCCTTTTGAGTTTTTTTTCGCTTTTTATATTTTTTAGGGTTTTTTTCGGGTCCATTGACTTCCGAACGTTATAAGTGCTGTCTTATATATTATTAGTTTCTAAGAATATGGGAGTGCATCCAAAACTTCGAAAAGGAACCAAAATAGCTCTTAGTTTTCTTGTGGCTTAAGTGGTTGTGGCATCCATACCATATTTTTTCGGAAAATGAAGGGAGTTTTGTTTGTATTACGTCCTATTTTAAAATACCACTGTTAACTGGAAGTTTCTATGGAGAAAAATATGAATGGACCGTATTCTACTGTGCCATATAACAACTATATGGGAAAATGTAGCGCAGTTGTTGGAGGCGTCCTGCTGTACATATGGGATCGATCCTGATCCCCCAAGCCCACCCAATCCTCCTCTCTGGTGTCGGGAAATTGGTACCAGACTTATCTAGGAGAATATCGGCACTGGCTGGGTACACACTAGGCCACCACGAGTCATTGTAAAGGCTAGATGTGCATTCAGTCACTTCTAATGGTGCTTAGTGAAGTTGAATGCACTGCACATCCTTCAGGGATTGATGAACGGCGAGCGCTTTACCTTTTATCCTTTATATACACCTTTAAGTGTTTGTACCTTGTACAACATTCCTTATTCTTGTTGCCTCGTTATTTCTTTCTGTACTGATTATTTCTGGTAGTTTTTTCTCTTATTATTCGTGAACTTTAACCCATGTTTTAGGAATTTACAAGTTTAGGTTGCAAGATTTGCAACAGTTGACGCAGCAACCTGCTGGATATGTGAAGGAGCTTTTGACTGAAATTGCTGTATACAATACTGCACCACCACACAAGAGTATGTGGGAGTTGAAGCCAGAGTATCGAAACTATGCTGTGCAAAAGTAGTTCTGTCCATTCGGCTTTGGGTCGCTTCTACATACTTCACATCTGGTTCGAATTGCAGTGCTCTATTACTAGTACTCATTGATAAGAATGGGTTGAAGTGCGGCATGTGAGTTCTAATAAGTAAGCAGTACCTCCGTTTCGCTTTGAGATGAATTGTAAATATACTACTTCTTGGAATGCGATAAAAATTCGATTATATCTTTGAGACTGGCAAAATGTTAACAGCATCTTCTATGTCGTTCTCGTATGTTTCCTAGTGGATTTTTTTTTTAAAAAAGCTTTTGCTTGTTGTTTACAGAGTACTTGTAATCTTGAACATGGTAGATTTTCAGTTACAAAGAAAAAGCGTTCTTGGACGGATAGGATTGATCGAGTCGTGGGGTGAGTCGTACCACTATTTGTCAGATTTATGCTGTCGACCTTTCTTTCTTATATCTTGCTAAAGTGCTCCATTTATTACTGATGGCACTAGTAAATAGAAAACCAGCTGAGGGACAGGCGAAACAAAGAACCCGCATAGTGTGGTAGTGAATGCGTTAGGAAAGGGTAATAGCGCGTTCGTTTCCCACCGCAGACACCTGCGGTACGGAGTTCTGCAAGTATCTCAGCACCATTGTGGTAGCTCCATTTATTTCTAAGTTCTCATATTGAGGGTGCCCGCTTTACAGTAGTGTGCAGTCATCCTATTTGTATCATTCTACAGTCATTCTTTTGTTTCCTATAGTGTGAGGCTAAAGCAGAGGATTTTGTTGCCCCTAAGTCCATGTTAAATGTCCTTAAGTCTCGTATTTTAGAGAATTATTTAAAGTATGACTTAAGGGCGTTATGTTTTAAACCACGCAACGCCCTCATGCATGATATATTTGCGCGCTGGACACATTCCGCATCTGACATGGGACGTTGCTCAGAAGTGGCTGAAACTGGAACAGGCTCCAATTTACCAACTAACGATGCCGTCATTGTGAGTTTCGTTGGCAGCAAGTGGTTTGAAACATCTGAATTTATGTGTAAGGGTTATTTTTATAGAATTGAATCGTCTGAAATTATCAAGAAATTTGCGAAAGGAGCAGCGGCATTTTGTGGAATAACAGTCTGTGCATTTCTTGTTCTTGAATTGTGGTCGACCGCTTATCTTTTATGTTGTATTGAATGTGCACGTCGTCGATTTAGGAGGGAAATGCCGTCCATCTCCAGATTTATGACCCACTTGGTGAAATGAGGTCGGGGTTCAACGACACTAAATCGATCGCTGTTTTCACGAAAGGAGGCAAGAGAATGGTGCTTTTTGCTTTTCCTACTCATTTTCATCAGGACCATTGTCCCATTAAGAAGGGTACCGACGTCAGGTGGCAGTTTACAGGTATGGAGTGCCATTGTATGCATGATTATCTCATCCGCGCAAAACACCAAATCAGCCTATGATACAACCTGTATAGGAGTTATACGACGAGAGAATAGTGGCCGCTTTCAATTGAAACCATAAATCTCGGATCACAGTGGCTTTCGCTGATTTCAATGAAACTTGCTATGATTGCTGTGGCAAAAAGATCGATAGAAATAGCTGAGAGACGTGCGAAACAAAGGACCCGCATGATGTGGTGGTGAACGCGTTACTCCCCGGAAAGGATAATAACGCATTCGTCCCCCACCATAGACACCTGCGATCCAGAGTTTTGCAAATATTTCAGCAACGTTGTGGTTGTATTTCGCTTAGTAACCTGCCATGAAAATTATAGAAGGCAGAAAACAAAACGTTAAACATTGAAACTTGCTATTGTTTAAAATTTTTGCCTAAAGGATTTCATCATCAGTTTTCTTCATGATCCTTATTCTAATACTTTTTATATTTGAAGGGAGGCTGTTTGAAAATTACATATACGGTTATTGCGTTAGGAAAAAATTTGTTGTATACAACTGCAGTTCGGAGTTTTGCAATTATCTCAGCATCACTGTGGTTTTACTTCGTTTTCTTTATCGCTGTCAGGTTTTTTTTGTAGCTCTGTTTAACACTTTGGCTACAAGGCCTACTTTTTTGCATGTGGTAAAGCGTAGTTTTTCATTGTGAAGTTCTCAACTCCAGAAATACTCTAGTAGTCCAGAAACCATATCATATCGATCGTCATCGAAAAACTAGCTTCGTTGCAAAAAGATTAACAGGCAGAAAAGGCAGTCTGTGCAGTAAGACAATAAGATTCGCTTATTTCCATAACAGATTAGATATCCCGAGAGCATTTCCCATGCATCCATTAGTTGAGGGTCAGTAGCATTCGCTTGTTGAAACACAAGTACTTCTAGCTGAGAGATAGGCGGAAGGTAGGACCAGCATGGTGTGGTAGCGAGCGCATTATAGCGCGGCAAAAGTAATAAGCGCGTTCGTTTCCTACCGCAGACACCTGCGATCCGGAGTTTTGCAAATATCTCAGCATTATTGTGGTAGTAATTCACATAGTACCTTGCCGTGAAAAATTGTAATAGGCAGTAAATAAAATGTTAACAAGTATTTTTATTATATACTTGTCTGCTTGCCGTCGAACCTTCTTTTCTAGTTGCATGCACAAGGATATCGTGAGATAATCAAAAACTTTATGTGCGACTCCTTCGACACCATGCTTGACTCTGACACACCGAGGAATTCTTCAAATAAACGACTGTCTAAAGCAATTGAGAGAACAACGATATTTTGTGAGCAGTTGTTTGAGCAAGGAGAGGAGGTTCAGGTTCAGTTTATAGGAATCCATTCTTGGTAAACACGCCTTTTAGCGTCATTAAGAGACAAAATTATTTCACCGTTGCTATTTTCTGCTGTTTCTGTTTCAAATTTGTTGACTTCTGCGGAGAAATCACTTCCGTGTGTTTCGCTTTATTTCTCTAAATAAGCTAATCTCTTGTCTTCCCACGTTTAATCTGTTTTCCTATAGTTAACTACATTTTTTAAAGGGGCGGATAGCACAGTGGTAGTGATGTCGGTCGTCACGAGCATGGTGCTATCTCGTTTCCGCTCTGGGCTAATCAAGGCTTTCATCCCTCCGTGGTCGATAAGTTGGTACGGGATTTGTCCGGGAAAAAATCAGTCTCTGCAATCCAGTTGGGAACACTCCAGCCTGGCTATCTCAGAACTCCAGAGAGAATCGACTCGGCCAGCATTCTACGACATTCAAGATGAAATGAAAATCCTCAAGCAGCAACCGAAGCCACATGTAGATCTTCTTGGATACTGGATGAGAGGAAACAAAACAAATGTGGGAGGTGCTGGGATCCGCGCCGTAGTCGTGAAGACGGGTCGTATAGAAATAAAAGTAAAAAAGTCATGTTTTTGTACATTAAGCAATCGTATTTGTTTTCTACTACCCTTAAAGCGTTTAGTTTTTAAAAGGACAGTATTCAAATCTATCATGTTTAAGGGTGCTTCTTTCATTTCCTTAGGAGGAGGATTTAGTGGGTATCATCGAAGAAAGTTCGCCTTAGATTTGGGTTTAAACGAGAGATGGGACGGATTTTCGGTGAACTTCCGGTTTTTTCTTATTATTCTTGAATTTAAATGACTTCTGATCTTTCGATTTAGATTGATTTACATGATTTCGCTCATGGTAACGATGTCGATCGGGAAGAGTTGAAAAAACTAGTTGAGGAAACTTTTGTGAGTTTCAAATTTTACGTAGTTTATTTCTCGTATCCATAACATGTCAATCATTTCATGATCCGCTACCTTCCCACCGTCTTCGATTTGTGGCTGGTCCATTTGATCCAGCAATGGTGCTCGTACTTACTCGTCTTGGATTCGATTTGTTCGATTCGTCTTTCGCTGTCAAAATGGCAGAAGAGGTTGGAGGTTCTTTGTTTTGAGAAGGAAAGGGTGAGAGAAAAGCGAAACGAATGGCATGCATAATGTGGTGAACGCATGTGCCCCCGGAAAGGGTAGTGGCGAACTCGGTCCCCATCGCAGACGCCTGCGGTTCGGGGTTTCGCAAATATCTCTGCATCACTGTGGTTATACTTCTTTGTTTTCTTTATCACTGTCAGGTTTTTTTTTGCAGTTCTGTTCACGCTAACTACAAAGCCTACTTTTTTCCGTGCAGTGAAGCGTAATTTTTCACCGAGCTGTAGTCTTCATAATAGTAAGCATCGCTCTGCCGCGGTATCCATTTGTACAACAGTAGTGTAGTGTCCGAGGAACCTTTCAAGAATAACGTGGTGTTCATGGAATTTGTATTCGTGCAACAGTGACGTGTTAGTATCGTCTTCATACATAACGGAATCTGTTACTACGACAATACAAAAGCCGAGGGAATCATTGCGGAAATTTCATGATGAAATGGTCATCCCTAAGATTGGTTCTGGTAAATTTTAATGTCTATAGAAATGTGGAATGTGTAGCATTTCTCGGATGACGACAGATACAACGCTTGTGATTTAAATGCTCATATTGCAGAAACATTGCAGAAAAAGTAAGGCGGAGAAGCAAGAAAAAAAGATGCATTGTAACTAGTACATATCACCCACAGTTCCCAGAAGTCATATGAATCTCAAAAATCGGATAATGAAATCATCTCACATCATCGCGTTCAGTACCAATAACCCGCATTATTTTGTTCGTATTTTTTTTGAGCAAACGCGAGGTGTTATTGTTCTTTGTTCACGATTAAGCTGACGTTTCGGCGAATTTCGCCTTCTTCAGAGCCTGGAAAGGTCAAGTTGATAGCAACTCACTCGGCCAGACGCCTCCATAACCAAACAAAGAAACCCCAAACCAAGATTTCAATCACTTTGAACACAGCTTTGCACACTTACAGAGACCACCTTGTGCAAGTACCTTGGACGTTCACTGAACATGCAGAATAGGAATTATACAGAATAAGCAGGGACGCAACATGGGACGCATTTGGGAAATGTCATAGAAACCACGATAAACCAATAAACTCGAGAGTTCGCGTACATCTTTCTCACTACACTAGTCCTCGGTTATGCAGAAGTAAGGTGGGCCGATATTTCAGCCAAGTAAAAACTAGTGCGCATCATCTACAGAGCGCTTGAACGATATCTTCTGAGAGCAAACCAACTCTGTAAGGTACAACCTTGAGACAAGGAAACATGTCAAAAAGTATGATCCAAGGATTGAGCATTGTATGGTATGACGTAACAAGAAACATTTTAATATGGTGGTTGACGACTATATTCATATAAAGATATATCATCTGGGTGGTTAAGAGCTTATTAAAGAAGATTGCAAATTCGTATGGAAGAAGCAAGCCGTTCTACTGCCACCATGGAAAGTCACTAGAGTTCATAAAGTCTTGTGTGAATGGATTTCCAATCATACATGGGTTGATAGCAGATGGTCCGGCATCAGCCGGTGTCAACCTATTTTCTTATGTTGTTTGTTTTGCCGTACAGAGGTTTTTGAAGTAATTTCTGTATTCAGTCGATGACTTAACCAACAGGTACTATTATATTGTAAATAGGACATGGATTACTACTCTCTGGTCTAAAAATTCTTCCGAAAAATTTATTTAGTAGGCGAGAGACTGTTGCTAGTGATGAAAACAGCTATTAGTAAGACTGTAGTCGTTGTAAAAGGTACAGGCCTTTCGCTGTATTGAACATAAGTTGGGCGCCTAGGGATACCTTTTCGTTACGTCAAAATGGAAAATTATGCAGGATACTAGGATCGTTGTACAAAAGAATTATGCGTTTATCAGTGTGTTTTCACGCAATGTACCTCTTGGACAGGGTCTTAATTGTTTTATACTCACTTTTGGTGAACAATTTGCTGGAGTCCTTTCCACTCGTCATGTGCCAATAAGTTGTCTCGTCCTACAGGTAGTCTCTTGGCCGAAGGCACTCCTACAGTATTTATCAGCACAAGTGTCTTGGGTTAAAGAATCGTCTATGAGTTCCATTATCAGCTTTTGGTTATATCTCTGTTGACAGAGCGCGTGTAGCGCAGTGGCCGGAGGCGCCCTACAATACACATTGGATCGATTTCTGCGCCCAAAACTTACTAGCCTTCCATCCCTCCGAGATCGGCAAATTGGTACCAGATTTGTTTGGGAGGATAGCAGCACTACTTCGATGCATTGTTAGGCCACTGCTAGTCATTGTTAAGGCCATATAACATCTCAAACGACACTTACTGTCTGGGATTAATTAACTACGAGAGCTTTATCTCTTTTTTATTTAACAAGTGCTGCGATAAATTAGAAGTAAGACAAATATCCAAGTTGTATGGTTCCAGGCATAAGACTATAATCTTAGCCATAATGCTTTCTATCCCTTACACAGCATGCACAACACTTTCATCTTCTAGAGTGAAAACTTTTGATGGTTGTCAGTGTAGTAGTCCAAGTCCAGTTCTAGTCCAACTATAAAAGTTTGGCTATTCATTCAGTTTTTTATTGTTGGCCAGACTTCGTTGTGTTCCCATGTATCCTTGTTTTCCACATTTCTTCTGTAGATATCTTGAATCTCACCATTTTAAGGCAAAGGCTCTACGGTTAGCAGATGATTACACACGCTCATCATCTTTTGATTTACTGGATTTCAATGATGACAGGTGATGATAATTTCTGATTACCTATCGTCCCACGTACTTGATCAATCATTGTGGTACTCCAGGTTTGCTGATGATCACGAGAAGCTGTTCGACTCTTGTAGCTGTTATACATGCCAAAACTATACACGTATGTATCTTCGACATTTGACTAACACGAAGGAGCTTTTGGGTCCTATGTTGCTTGTTATGTAAGTTTATTGTGTTTTTTAATTGAAACTGTAGAACAAAATTCCTTCTTCAGTCACAATCTTACTGAATACCAGACTATGTTCCGTTTGATACGAAAGTCCATAGATGGCGCGGATAGGACCTAATATAGCACTTGATTTCTTGTATCATTATCCTGTCGTTGGAAAATTACGCATGAAATTGTAAACTTTGTTACTCACTGTTCCCATTTTCACTTATTTCGTACCCGTTTTCTTAAGATACTATAAATTTAGGCATTTTGAGGTTGGATAATTTCGTTTGTCTCTATGAGGTCAGTCGAGCTATGGTTTTGTTATGGTTGATCTTTCACGTTGTTGAAAATAAACTTCTTTTGCGTAATTTGTACAGGACTGCTCGCAGCGTTTCACAATGGCTACATCTGATAATATAGTTCTGTTTACAATGTTATCGCTTTCTACTTACTGCATGCTTTTTTTTAATCGCAGGTAGTATGTGAAATATAACCATAATGATGCTGAGATATTTGCAAAACTCTGGACCGCAGGTGTCTGCGGTGGGCTATTGCCCTTTCCGGGGGCTAACGCTTTCACCACAGCACTATGCGAGTCTTCGCCTTTTTCTCAGCCGTGTTATTGACCTATAAGTGCTATCAGCAATCACTCGTCAATTGTATTCATCTGGGGAGCCCATATCGTCAATGAACCGTGGAAGCCAGCTGATAGCTGAAGCCGTGGTATAAATCACAATGCAGTCGATTTTTATTCACTGCCAATTCTGTTTCTTTTTTTAAATTACAGGATATTACGTGAAATATAACTGTTGGTGTGGTGTTATGAAATATGGTTGATGATATTAATTATATGCCAACAATACGACTGAGAGAAAGACGAAACGTAGGGCTCGCATGGTGTGGTGGTGAACACGTTAGCCCCCAGAAAGGGTAATAGCGTGCTTGTTCCCCATCGTAGAGTCCAGCGGCCTGAAGTTTTGCAAATATCTTAGTATCGTTATGGTTGTAGTTCTGTTTATTCCATAAGCCAGATCCGCAATTGTAAGCTCGGCTAATTGTAGTTTTATGAAGAACATCATACTTTTTGCTGAAAGGGTAATGCCGCAAAGAACGCCGGGACACGAGCCACTTCATTAACGGTCCAGAAGTAGCGTTGGTGAAGATTTACGGGCATGCTATCTTCCATATAAAAGAATGAAGCTGTCAGTGTTGATTAATCCCTGAAAGATGAGCCATGCACTCGAATTTATGAGACATCGTTGAAGACTGAGCGCTTATCTGGCCTTTACAATGACTCATGGTGGCCTACCGATGTATGGAGCCAGTGTTGCTATCATCCCAGACAAGTCTGGTACCAGTTTGGCGACCTCGGAGGGATGAAAAGTTTGACGAGCCTTGATCGCGAGGATCGATGCCATGCGTATTGCAGGGCACCTCCAACCACAGCGCTACACGCTCCCCTTTCTTCCATGTACCCCAGTTTTTTCCGCCGCAGACTTTTAGACGAACCGTCGTGCATGCGTAATGGCACATTCACGTGTATATGCACGAATATAGCTAAATCCACAAACGGAAATAAATGGTAGTCCGGCGCAGCAGAGACGAGGGAATCCGTGGTCCATTTTACTTTCGTGGGGGGCAAGTATATCGCCTCTGGGTCTAGATTGAAATTTTTGTTCAAATTGGAGAAGCGAGGCGAATCATCGGACTAATCGACTTGAAACGAATGATGTTTCTATCTCCAGAGATTTTCTGGAGGATGTGCATACACGATGATCAAATTCGGATGGATCGTCGATATGACTGGGTTGGACCACCACATCCAGTTTCAAAAATTAGACCCATAAAGTAGGTGCTCTTTGCGTTTTATAAACGTAATAGGTTTCGTTTACCGTTTTGTGGGTTTTACTTCGTGATTTAAGGCTACGTAGAGTCGATAACGAGTCGGATTTGGAGCGACAATATAGGGAGGCAAGGGAGGAGCTCAATAGGTGGGTATTGTTCTTGGAAAAAGTTTATTTTCTATTTTTCTTCGTCCTCTAAGTGGTATTTTAGGTGGAATTCCGCATTTTGGGCCAAACATAATTCTCTGTTTGACACTAAGAAGGCGGAATTTGTGGAGCAAGTGAGTTGAATCAGCAGGTTCGATGGGTACTAGGATCTGGATCCACCAGTTGAATAGTCATCTGTTTTGTGACTCGAAGCCCAGTTGAAGTCACCGGATTGCTCATGTTAACTGAAGTGCTTAGAGCTCAGCGGTTGCGGTGCCATGCAGTGCACACATATCCTCTGGTTCGATTACGCACCCTGGGATCACCAGGCTTTCGAACCTTCCAAAATCAATAAGTTGGTACCAGACATGACTTGTCATCGCGTATAGTCGGACAGGCTTGACAACTTCATTGGGCCACCACAAGTCGTTATATAGGTCAGATATGCCTTCAATCACCTCATGGTGAAGTCGAATGCGTGATGCATCTCTCAAGGATTGATCAACGCCGAACGCTTTATTCTTTTATTTATATCCTTCGAATATTATCGCTTAGTGGTACCTTACGACAATATTACTATGTTTTAGGTAAACCGTGGAGTGGAAATAAATCTATTATTCTGCCTAGTTAGCTTGTCAACCAAAGCACTTTTTTGTCATCCTCAAAAGCTTCGAGAGGTACTGAACTAACAACTCACAAATCCTTTTTCCTTTTTATCACATGATATATGAGCACAGCTGACTGTACCGTTTGTTTGGAACTCGCCGAAACACAACCACACTAATTCGGAAGCGTTGTGCTCGGAAAGTGGTGCACCACACCTTAGTAGACCAGCGCTGATAGAATTGAGTTCGCTGTTAAGCGTCTTTCTTAGAGGACGAAGCTGAATACGGAAAAAAAGAATAGAGCTCTCGTCGTTGATCATTCTAGGGGTGCGCCATGCATTCGAGTTCATTAAGTATTGACAACGACAACGAAGACCTGTACCAACCTCACGTCAGCTTAAGAAGATCAGTTTATAAGATCATATAAATAAATATATTCATTAAGCATCGTTGGAGATGAATGAATGCATGTCTGGCCTTCACAATGACTCGCGGTGGCCTACCAATGTATTGAGCCAATGCTGCGATCCTGCGAGACAAGTTTGGTACCAATTTGCCGATCCCGCTGGCATGAAAGGCTTGGTGATCCATGGGCACAAGGATTGATTCCCTGTGTGTGACGCAGGGCGCCTCCGACCACTACGCCAAACGCGCCCAAGCTGAATATGACTAGTCAATAACTTTGATAGACTTTGAATTAGTTCATCTGAAGAACCCAGTTGTTTTGTTGATCTTAAATCCTTAACGCTCGAATAACGTTCACGTATCCCACATCGGTTTCTGCACTACGCATTCGAAAAGTGGCATTATCAGAAGGATAGGTTTTCTTTTTTTCTCATACTCTCTGGTAGTCATTCAGTGTAATTCACATGGTTTTAAACTAGAGCAACTTTTGACGAGCCGATGAGAATATGTGGTGCTCTCTTTACTAAGTAGATTTGATCAATCGTTTAATGATTCTCTGAATTGAAAGAGCACTTAATCACTGGATAAAAATTTCGATGTTATAGCGCAAGAAAGAACTTGGTCGGATAGAACAGATATCTGCGAATGATTTGTCTGTTTTCTACAAGCAGTTTCTTGATTCTCAATACACTAGCATGATGGCGTATAACAAGTTAGTGGCGTCTATCTGTTGCATTTTTAAATTACCAGGTAATGTATGTTCTGTTTTAGAGCTCATAATTTATCCGCATTTTACATAATCCCTTGCAGTTATATGTAGTTCCACTACGCCGAATCCCCACGTTTGTTTGTATTAAGGTTTGTCTAGTCTATTACAATTGCTAAGGGCGCGTGTGGAGCAGTGATTGGAGGCGCCACTGCGACACACATGGGGTCGATTTCCGCGCCCAAGGCTCACCAAGCGCCTTCCATCCCTTCGGGGTCGGAAAATTGGTACTAGATTTGCCTGGGAGGGATAGCAGCACTGGCCAGGTACATCGCTAGGCTACTGCGAGTCATTTTAAAGGCCTGATATGCACTTTATCACCTTCAGCGATGCTTGCTGAAGTCGAATGCGTGGCCCATACCTCAGGGACTGATCGAGGCCGAGAGCTTTGTCTTTTTTTTTCTTACCATGGCCACTTTTAGACAATTGCAATCTCCAAATTAGATTTCGATGTAGCTTGACTTTTAACTAACTAAACATTTGGAGTGTATTCCAATCACGGATAATAGTTTTTGGATGACACAGTGGTTATTTGTTATGTGATAAACAGTTTGTAAAGATCTTCATTATTTCCATTTTCTTTACAGGGAATGGTATCTACGCAATATTTCGTTGTGCTGGTCAGCCCTTCGAGTGAATTTTATTCGTTTTAGACGATTATTGAAGTGGAGATGAGCTGCGTTACTTCCATTGGATCTCTGTTGCTATCGTTTTCCAAATGTAAATGATGTTTTGCGATTCTCTATAAGCCTGGGTTTTTCGGGCTCTATATCCCTCACCCTCCTGTCATGTTATGATTTTAATAGCAGAGTTGTAGAAATAAACATTGTAACATTGTTAACTTTTTATTTACAGTCTTTTATTGTTTTTGACGGCTGTGGGTATAATGAGGAATACAACCACTATGAGACGTTTACAAAACTTTGATCCCAGACCAAATCGAACCGCGATTGCACTTTTCGAGTGCTCACGTGTTACGCACGCTACCAGATTTGTCTGGGAGGATAGCACTGGCTCGATACATCGGTAGGCCACCGCGAGCCATTGTAAAGGTCAGATATGCATTCAGTCACCTCCAACGATACTTAACGAGGTCGAATACATGGCGCATCCCTCAGGGATTGATCAACGCCAAGAGCTTTCTTAGACCTTTGTAATAAAAAAGCTTTAGAGCCTTTTTATCACAATGAGGCCCTAGCTCGGCCTTTCTCTCAGCCAGTTTTCTACCTAACGCTGTCATCAGCAATCTCCTTTCAACGGGAATGGTCTGGGGAGCACAAATTCAAAGGCTGAGTGAAAGGAAAACAGGGGTCTCAGTGGTGTGGTGCGTAACACGTGAGCCTCCAGAAAGATTAGTCGCTGTTCAATGGGGCCTGAGTTCTAAGTTTTGCAAATATCTCAGCATCATTGTGACTAACTTTGGTTCTTTCTCCGAGAACTCGCAGGAAATTTCGTAGATTACTACACTTTGTGAACGTGCAAGCTATCCCGATTGGGTTGATGAGATATACGGTGTTGTCATCAGCTAAGCAGCATCGTATAGACTCTTAAGTTTCCACTTGCCATGCAGCTGCCAGTGGAATTGATACACGCGGCGCTCGAGAAAATTTGATTCAGTCTGTGATTTTGTTCTTAACAAGCAATATACATTTATGTGGAGATACCATAGCATTAGTGATCAGCTACAGTTTATGAAACCGATGATGACAGTTGTATTTCGAAACCGACTTTCCTTGAACCTCGGTATCACTAACCAATATGTATTCTTTCTTTGATGAGCTTACACGAGGTTGATAATGATGTTTATTTTCGGCTAACGTTTCGACGTCTTCGTCTTCCTCAGAGCCGATGATCCGAGTCGGTGGTCCTCGCTTGTTATTCGTCTCGACGTGGCAGCTTCGCCTTCGTGTCGAGTCAGGTCTTCTTCAGTGAGTCATCTCCTCGAATGAGGCATCCTTACTCAGTGATGCCCCTCAGTGACAGTTGTATTTATTAAGTAAATTCAGATCAATGAAGAATATTTAGGTACTAAATGGTACATTATGAGCAGTTATCCTGATACTTAGGCAAGTGAATAGGCCGCTTCTTAATACTACTCATGAATGTTGTAATGCAACAAAACTGCCTCCAGAACTTTGTAATTTGGCTTGACAATAGCAATGGTGCTTAATTTAAGCGTTTGCTTGGCGTCCGACTCTACTGTTTCAGGTTAAGTCATGTAATTGTTGAAGAAGTCAGTAAAGAACTAGATTGCCCTCGCCATTGTACTTTTCCCCTCTTTAGTACAGCTATGGCGCATTGGTTGGAAGTGCCCTGCAATACACATGGAGTCGATCCCGGTGCCCGAAGCTTACTAAGTTTTCCGTAACTCTTGGTTCGGAAAACGGTACCAGACTTGTCTGGGAGAATAGCAGTGCTGGCTCTTTCTCATAATCAAAAACTTTTAAACACTTATCGTTTTTCAGATAGGACGTGTGTGGCGCAGGAGTTGGAGGCGTCACTGCGGGGTGAATCGATCCCCGCGCCCATGGCCCACCAAGCCCTCCATCTCTCCGGGGTCGGGAAATTGGTACCAGACTTGTCTGGGAGGATAGCAGCACTGGCTCCATAAATCGGCAGGACACTGTGAGTCATTGTAAAGGCCAGATATGCATTCCATTACCTCCAACGATGGTTAATGAAGTCGAACGCATGGGGCATCCCGCAGTGATAAGTCAACGCCGACAGCTTTATCCTTTTTTTTGTGGTTACAGCTGAGTGACTTGATAACGTTTCGACCGATTTTGTTTATTTAAATATCTTCGTTCAGTAAAAGCTATCCTCGTTTTCTTTTATTTTTCTTAAATTGCCCCGTCGCTTCTTCCACAGCTTTGCACGCTCGAGCTAACACTATGGGCAACAAAACGCCCAAAATTATCCAAAAATTAGCCGTTGCTCTCCATCACTCAATTATTTTTAAGTGAAGTTTATATTATTTTGTCGCCTTCACATGAACTTTCATTGCGCGCTATTCCATCGTTTTCTGGTGGAGTTATATGTCAACAAAACTTTTTGCATACTGTTTTACCTGGTGTGCTTCTCCGCAGCTACAGTATCATGGTTTGAAGCAGCTTTATCATATTGTACTAACTAAGAGACTTTCTACAATCTTATTTTAAGCACTTACTCTAGTTTCCTCTACCAACACTCCGGCCATCACAGAACGTCTATAGACAGGATCTTTAGTCATCCTTCAATTACCTCAAATAGTGTTCTTATCTTAGAGTCTACATCTTCTTGCGTTCTTATATCATGTTGAATTTATGTGCCGAAATCCCCATTAATATAAACAACCTTAACCTGTTGTAGGTTTTGCCTTCTCCGCTTCAGTTACCGATGTCTTAGTTTCTCACTTTTCTTTGCTACAGCTGTTCTTCATATCACTTTTGTAGTCTATTACATAGGCTATTATCTTCAATGTAATCTCCATGTCATCATCTCTCTTATTGACTTTATCATCTTGTCGTCTGTTATGTCTTGGTATTGTTATATCATTATTGCTGTTTGATGTTATTATTTATATAAAGGTTGAACTACTCAAGTTTGAGAACAGGTCTGTGGAAAGACCAAAGGGTGTCGTGTGGCAAATTCTTATGAAATCGAGGATTCTGTCTCAAACTAGTGATTATTCGGTATCGACTGACTCATTCGAACTGCTACATTCCACTCATCACTATACTCGATAGAGGGATAGTCCAGTGGTTAAGGATGGAATCCATCAAGAAGCAAAGTTCTGGTTTGACCCCCTGCCTAACGCTCGCACGTGAGAACGCGTTAGCCCGGTTATCTCAAAGATTGCAAGGAGAATCGACGTTACAGCATTCTATTACATTCGTAAAGAAGACAATACCTTCAAGCAGCAGCCGAAACAATACGCGAAATATTAGAAGGCGTTCGTGGACGATGCACACGAGCAAAATGAATGCAAGAATTGTTTGGATGCGCACAGTAGAGATGATGACGGGTCCTGTAAAACAGTAAAAGCAACAGTTGTAATCACTATAGTGATTGGCGCTTCATCTCGGTGATTTTTTGCTGTTTACACCCAAGTGGAGCTAAAGTACACCTGCCACTCCTGTTTTTCTCGCCCAGCCGCCGTCCATAATGGTTTTTTTTGCCTCAAAAATAGTTGCATTTGTGAAGCGTATTCCATGATCTGTGAATCATACTCATCTTTGAGTGCAGATGGACCTGAGCCATAAACACATTGGACCACCCGCATCTGTGGTAATCCGAGAAAATATTTGCATCCGACTGAGCACACAACCACTCCTTTTCGTGCATCTATCCTCTGCTGTTTTCATTATATAGCAAGGCCATGTTTGTTTTTCTACTGATTTCTGTTCTCCTGCGAAGATAGCACAGTTTCCAAATATTTGAGTTGAGCGTCCCGCGAAGATGTTTTCCGTGCCATTTCTTTTCCAAAAAACATTATTCAAATGCTCTTTGGACGGGTGCGCGGTTTTCCACATGGATTAATTATCCATCGAGACTGTTTTGTACAACAGAACACTGAGAAGAACTTAAGTAGTGAGGGTGTAAGGTGCACTAGCCGATCTTAGGTGCGCTTGCAGGTCTTTGGCTTTTCTGTGGTGCGTGGAATCGGCCCATGCTCCTCTCCTTATGAGTGGTTCTTCCTTCTTGTTTTTCTTCGTGTTTATTTAATGTCCAAGGTACACGAACGGGCTGGTATCCGAAATTAGAGAACCAATGAATTCGATTTGTTCGCCATCGCTCCATAAGTTCTTCACGAACAGAACCTTCGTCTTGTTTTTGCGCAAGCTAGTCTGTTTCCCTGCCTCGTTGAGTTCATTGAGAATTGTCTCTGCTCCGTTGGTTTCTTTACTAGGTATCTCTTTTTTTTTCAGTCGAGTGACTTCACTATCCACTGCTATGCGGCTATAAACAGCTTTGGCGAAATGGTTCCGCCTCGTCCAATCCGTTTTCAATATGGGAATGGTAATGGATCGACAGAAAAGTTGTATTTTTGGTGCAGTTATGATAAAAGTCAGCTAAATGTGCTCATGTACATCGGGTAACCCTTTAACCGACGATCTCCGGGTAGGATTCGCTTCGACGCTCAAACTTTTTCAGTTGACAAAGACTGAAATAAGAGGTAAGGAAGTATACCTAACAGTTTCTTATAAGTTGTAATAAGGTTTGGATATGGTCCATCTAGAGAAAGGTCCGTAGGAATCCTGCTTTCTCAGCAGGTGGTAACTCATCCATACCAATCGATAAACGCGGCGTGGTAGAATAATCTTCTAGAGCGACTCTTTAGTGGTAAGAATGCGATTCAAACTTCTTGTTAGGAGAACCAAGGAGAAGCCGCTACAAGTTTTTATTACTTCGACACTTTTAGTTTTTGATAAACTTTTTCTTTATCTACCAATCAATATGAGGGACGGATTTCATTCGGAGTATTATCCTCATACACTACTTGTCTTTTCCTTCCTAGGCGATGAAAATAAGTCTTGTTCCGCTTATGGGTGTATCGAATCTCCGTATAGAGAAGAAAGTGATCAAGTTAGCGCAGAATTCGCTATAGCAGTGTGAAAAAATCAACATGTCCTCCTCGAGAGAATGTGATCGATCTCGGGATGAATAGTACCCTTATGAAACTCCCACATCCAACGGCGATTTCCTTTCCGCTGGAAAAATGAACTTCCGTGAAACATATACGCGATAGATAGGAGTCTAACAAGATGCAACCACAACGTTGCTGAGATATTTGCAAAACTCTGGACCGCAGGTGTCTATGGTGGGGAACGAACGCGCTATTATCCTTTCCGGGGAGTAACGCGTTCACCACCACACCATGCGGGTCCTTTGTTTCGCACGTCTCTCAGCTATTTCTATCGATCTTTTTGCCACAGCAATCACCCGTCAGCGGGGTTGATCTGGGGAAAAAAGATAGAAGGCAGAAAACAAAACGTTAAGCATTGTGATTTCAACTACAGCCATAGCTTAACTGGGTTCTATGCCGATTTGCGCTCCCCAGATCAACCCCGCTGACGGGTGATTGCTGTTGCAAAAAGATCGATAGAAATAGCTGAGAGACGTGCGAAACAAAGGACCCGCATAGTGTGGTGGTGAACGCGTTACTCTCCGGAAAGAATAATAGCGCGTTCGTTCCCCACCATAGACACCTGCGGTCCAGAGTTTTGCAAATATCTCAGCAACGTTGTGGTTGTATTTCGCTTAGTAACCTGCCATGAAAATTATAGAAGGCAGAAAACAAAACGTTAAGCATTCTAACAAGATGGTTCCCATGCTTATTGGTAACAAACTTGTCTTGGAAGCTCATCCCACTCACAAGATCTAGGAATGGCGAAAGATAGTTTTCTCAGGAAATTGGTACCAGACTTCTATGCGAACAACTTACTCTCTATGAATCGGATGGGAGTTCTGGCCAAGAACTCCAGGCAGAATGGACTTAAACAATACTCAACGACATTCAGAACAAAGACCAAAAATCTCCAAGCAGCGGCTGACCTTACATGCGAGACCGATAGAGACCACGGATGATGGTTGCGGGGAAGAGAATCGAATGCAAGAAATCCTTTCATTCGCGCAGTACACGCCTTTGGGTTTAGCTGGAATCGTGAGGCCAGCTGCACCTCTCTGAAGGTGTTCAATGCAGGTAGTAGCCGACATTGTGAATCAGATGGAAGCTTGCCACCTTGCGACTGGTCTGATACCACGACGGTTGTGATTCCTTGTATCAATTTACCTGTGCTGTCTTTCCGGATGAAAGTTCTGCAAGTCAAGCTTCTTCTATTTGTTCTAATATTGAGAAACTATGCTGGGATGGTGGAAAATCGATAGGCGTAAATCGCAGTTCCACACCTATAAACACCTTCCCCCTTTATTTAGCAAATTCAGTTGGCACTGCCTGCGAAATATTTTGGTGACACAACATCTCAAATATAATTATTGTCATAATTCCAGGTCTAATGGAATAAAAGCTCTAAAAGCTAATAAAATATTCTAATGGAGTATTTTGAAAAAATTGGCCTGGAACTCCAGAAATCCCTCAACTGTTAAAATTCAAGAATTTCAATATGCGTATAGCAACTATTCCTTAAATAGGTCCTATTTCTATGTTACCTTATGTCTTCTACAATAACTGTTTTACTTGTAATCGTAATACTATTCTTGCATATTCTATAAATTGTCTCTCAACAACCATTTCATGCAGTAGCTTCGCAGGTGGCTGGAAAGGGAATTACAGTCAGCTGAATGTACTTTCCAGCATCTGACGTCCCAAAGAAGTTTCCGAACGAGCAGCTGCGTCCTTTCACATGTAGCTCTATCAGATTGTGCTAGGGAAGAACCTTTAGAACCTCTCTCTAGGCGCAGTCATTAGTTCCCTATGGCAAAGCTCCACCCGCTGCAGAATACAGGCAGGCTTCCGTCTTCAAGTGTTCGTAGCGTACGTCCAATGTTCCCCCAGTCCCTCAGTTCCTCACTGTTCCAACTCCACTGTCCGTTTAGGTTCCTTCAAGTGTGTCACTTGTTCTCATTTCAGTCTTGCTCGTATCCACTTAACTTACATATCGTCAAATATCATATATTATTATTGTATCGTTGTTGTTACTATAAACTGTTGTAGCCCAAACTCGAGGTTGTTCACGGCAGTTACCGAAAAAAGCCCCGCGTGCCGAATTCATAAAAAGTCGATCATTCCACGTACAGATGGCGGACAAAAGATAAATCCGACCAACTCCCTAATCCACAGGCCAACTAGCACAATGAGTGCAAATATCGCTAAATCCTATAATGCTTTCAACAACTATGCGATTCAACTACTGGTCATCCTGTTGTGCACACACATTAATCTCGTTCACAAACAGATCCAAATATGGACTATTAAATGACCCATGAAAGTATATCGGTTCCACGAATAAAAAAAGGATAAAGCTTTCGGCGCTAATCAATCCCTGAGGGATGTGCCATGCAGTCGGCTTCATTAATAATCGTTGGAGGCGCTTGAATGCAAATCTTGCCTTTACAGTAACTCGCGGTGGCCTACCGATGTATCACGCCAGGGCTGATATCCTCCTAGGGAACTATACTAACTTGCCGATCCCGGAGGGATAGAGGGCTTGGTGAGCCAGTGACGCAGGGATTGATCCCGTGTGTATTGCAGGGCGCCTTCGACCACTGCGCCACACGCGCCCTAGTTTTATGTATATAGTTAGAAATTGCCAATAATTACAGCTGACTGATTTGATCCGTTGGAAGTGAAGAAGTACATGGTTCCGATGCTTATAGCTAGCCTAGTAGCCTCTTTACATCCTCTTGCTTGGAGCTATCCAGAGAAAGCGCACGATTTCCAATTTGTCTGAGGACTCAGCTTTTCCTTTCACTCTCACTGAGTGATCGGTCAAGAACGAAGCTAAACTGGTCTTCCGTCGATATGATTCGAGCCTATAACACCGAATTGCTGACCACTGCGTGATTGTCGTTTGTTTCCCAGTCACTATCTCTAATCACGGCTACCGTGTGGAATGTGTGCATAGCGTTGCTATGTTGACTACCAAGCGCTAACAACACTCGTGGGTGGACGAGTCACCATAATACTCAATAAACTGAACTGTTCAAAAGATGTGAGAAAGTGCACAGAAAGACATACAGGACTGGAAAGGCTTAAAAAATATAGGTGAAAAATATATGAGTAACGAAACTACAAACAGATACGAAAATCGCATTCCAATCCGTGTGAGTTAAAATGGACTGTGCGTATTCATCTCCAAGCAAACCCTTAACATATTAGACGTGATCATCATCGCTATTACCCAGTAATAGTCCAGCTTTGGAAGTGTCAAGAGTCAGTCTCGAGATCAGACTTCTACTCTATTGACTCACACCACCTTAAAGAAGGACAATCCCACATCCAATCTGATCTTGTATTCCAACACACTTTTAGGTTGTTCCGTATCATTTTGTCAACTCAACTACACAATGCACATCTGAAGGTATTGAAGTGGGCAACAATGATTCCACAAGATGCGCAAGGGTAAGTATGTTAATTTAAAAGCAAGCACCAATCCGCCATCCAGTTGAACATATGTACTCCAAAAAAGCGCAGAAACTGATGAGCTATAATACAGATGTTGGCATGTGCCACAGTGGTCGGACGCGCTCTGCAATACATATGGGACACATGGGCTCGATACTACAGAAGCACCTGAGCTGCATTGGAAACACACTGATGGCGCGGAACTCCAAGAGCGATCTAGATTCGCCATATCAACACAAAGCTGAACGACTGGAAATGAACTTGGTATGAACTCATGAGACCTTAAAGCCAGTATTCAACGCAGTACTTTATCTTTCTCGCACCACACTGTTAGCGTGTTAATGCTCAATACATCTTCAATCATAGTCGTTTTTCCAACAACTACGAACAATATAAATTACAAAACTCTACAAACACCTCATGTATATTAACTATAACTAGTAAAAGCTGAAGTGTTTAAAGTACATGATAAACAAAACAACAACTGAAGTGTAACCTCAATCAACAGAGAGAAGGTCTACTGGTTTGAATGAAAAGGAAGCCTTTGAAAGACACCGATGATGCAAATTATGATTGTATGGGCATTACCTGAAAACATTAATGCACAAGATGCCTTCCAGAATATAGCGAGGACCTCTTGGTGTGTTGTAAACACAAATGTAAGAATGAAAACTGCATATCTGACTGCCACTTTAGAGAAATGGCAATGAGGTCCATGTCAGCTGTAACCAGCAACAAATGGTTGAATAGAGGTGGGAATACAGCTTGTGCATGTAAGACGATTATTCTTCATAAGCCGCACCACACACCATAACTATTACCACCGGTCTCTCTCTATCTCTCAAATCCGATTTTAATTCCAAGGAGACCTCCTCCAGGTGAGAGTCCATTAACAAAATTCAACACGATGAAAACAAAAAGCCTAAGCACTTAGTACAACCAACATATCAAGTAAAACCAATAGAATATTGAAGTAACGTCTACCAAAGAAAGAAAACAAAATGTAAACATGACGTATGAATTTAAGGAGATCCAAATGCCTCCTTAGGTATATTGTCCTTGTTACAGAGAAATGCTTGCCCAGCGGCCTAAAAATTTAAATAAAGAAATTTTCCTGGCAAGTATTGCAAACCGTGGGTATAGTACAACAATGATCAGTGGAGAGTTCTGTATCTACCTCATAGTTCCAATCGTAATCAACTAGACATTTTTCAGACCATGACGCAATCATGCCACTGTCCTTGCAAAATTGTTCTACCATTTGTCGCTTAAGTTCAGGAGACAGTTGACTAGACATCTGCAGACCGTCAATGGACTGAAAACAAAGTACTCTACAAGACGTTTCTATCTCAGCGTTGAAACATACACAGACCTGAGCTGCATTCAAAACAGAATCGCCAGTGGAGGTAGAAGGCAGTGGTTGTCGCACAGAGAGAGCCTGAAATACTTAAAATTTTGGTATATTGCAAACAAAAATAAAAGGCTGCACAACGGTGTTTAGCCCCGCCATTTCGGCACCGTCACGAAGAATAATACCAACATTTACCTTGTTTAACATTAGCTTGTATCGGGCAATTCGAGCTGAACTGATTCCGCTTATATATAACATATCGGAGAGCACTGCTACTGACCTTAAAGAAATATTTGCGGTGAAAATCTATAAAACATTTTAAAAGCTATGGGGAAGGTTGGTAACGGAAGTCTTCCTAATAAAACTAAGTGATCTAAAAGCTAACTTACTCGTTTTCCCGAGGAGAGACAATGAAAGATCTTGTAAAAAAATTTAACTGCGGCACTTCACCGGCCTTCGCGAATTTTCCATCTTCAAATAACCCCTGAACACTGAATGCCATCAGCTCTTCCTGAAAAAAGATAGCTTTACTTCGGATGAAATTCAGTGGTAGTGATTCACTTGAACCGATGCCAATAGAGGATCAACATCCTACCGATATCAGATGCGTGTCCACGATAAACGATTCCGTGTAATGATTCGTAATAGGCAACTTTGAAAGTGCTACAGCGATATCCATCGCTCCTAAAACTCAAAGAACGGGAAGTAACAGTCAAATCGCTACTGAATGAGGAATCACTACGAATGACTGTACTGACCTCGATAGGTTCGGGTGCTGCGGTTTCGCGACCACCTTTCCTCCCATACAACATTATGCGATACTCGAACATATGTATTATAGCAAGAACTATAGAAAGAACAATTAGATCTGTGAAATCAACGAACAAAGCCTCAATTAAAAATGATTCTGAATGGTAAATTAGTTAAAAAGGCTAAAACGGTGTTGGCAGCTTGAATTGCCGCACATTGATGCAAGATGTAATACAAAAATGTCAACACTACCAACGTTATAAAGCATTGTAAGCTTCGAAGTACCATGAAGAGTTCAAGTCAAAAATAAAACCACCAAAGTAAAAAAAATGTGGGACCCACAAAACGATATAGACTAGATGACAGTGAAACGTACTCGGTTGGATAACGAATTGGTCCATCGTGAGTGTTGTCTCTCAGGTTAGCAATTGTTAAAGTGAAAGTCGACTGGAGCACAAAATCAATCCCATTTGATATTATCACGAAGTTAATAAAAACTTATGACTTACATTTTCCTGATCATACGCTTGCACTAAGTTCTTTCGTGTGGCTGCCCCGTCTTCCCCGTCGTATAATTTGAAGTATTCCACAAGGAATCGTTCGACTAACACACGCAAATTATCATTTCCGTAAAATCCAGGCTAAAATAATTCGCTAACAAATTAGAACTGGACCAGAGCCATGCATCTGTCGCCTGACTCCACAAGTATTCTTCAAACGAGCAAAAGGATAAAAGTACAAAGACGCTTACTCCACACGGTGGTTCTGATGTTACATCATCATCATCCAATGACGGCACATGCGTTGATGCAGGCTGTACTGGAGCACCGTCCTGGTGGTAAACTTGTTAGTGTAAAAAAGAAAAAGAGAAAACATCAACAAGATAATGACTAACCAATACGCAAACCTTCGGGAATACTTGGTGAACAGCGCTGAATGTCATGAGATGAAATTGCAATTACTAACAAAAAACAACGGCAGTGACACTGATCCAAACAGGACACATTCTGGTAGAATGGGGATGTCCTGGTGAACAAGTGATCGAGTGCTTCCGTAATAGAATTTAAAGTGAAGATATACCAAAAAGTGAATAGTATGTAACAAGCAAAACCAAAAATCAACACGACTCTGAACTCGCATAACAATAGACCTGAGATAGCCTGACGCAGTGGTTAGCTGTTCCACAAGAGGATTTCCCTCGAAAAACAACGTCTCAACAGGAAGGCCCTTCAGTTTCTCCAATTCGCCGATCTTGTCGATCTACAAAGAAGGTTACTCCCACTAATTTTAAGTCCTACATCAGAAGTACGAACTAAAGAGCACGACAACTAGGAAAAACTCAGAAACTTCGGCAAAGTTAAGTGTGGATGAATTCCTACTACAACCTCACTTACCTACAGAAAGGGACCAGTGAAATAAACCTACCTGGTTATTAGAAAGATCCAGCACCTTCAAAAACTTTGTAACACTGGTAAGAACTGCAGCGTAATCAAGGAAACGTAGTCGGTTACCCTAAAAGTAACTTGGATTTTAGCATAGATAAGAAAAAATAGTTAAACGAATTCTCCACACAACGTAAGGACGGTAATCACAAATGAACTAAAAGTGGTCAAACAACGTCTTAGTTAGAGCTCAACCAAAAATACTAACCTGTAGACTGAGTGCTGTTATAGAGCCAAATTTCTCATCAATTCTATCAACCACCGTTAACATAACGTTGTTCTTGTTAAGCATCATATGGAGATCACGATCTTTGAATTCTGAAATGTGTGCGAAAAATGAGCAAACAGAAGAAATGTAACAAAAAAATCTGTAAATCAAAAAGAAAGCCTTACGTTGATCAAGGGCAAACTCGCTAAGGTCAAGCGATCGTGTCTCGTGATTATACCTGCTGTCAACAACTGCCTGAAAACCAATAGATTCTCGACGAACTTGGACAGTTGGCATCCATATAACAAAATCAATTTTTGCAAAATATAGAAGGCAATTTAGCCTGTGCAAACTGTCAACGCTCTTTCGCAGAAAAGACAACGCTTTGAAAATTCTTATGGCCAAGAAAATTCAGCAATACTTCTAACGTCATGAATCTCAGCACGAAAGAGAACCAAAAGTATTATGAAATTCCTTAATGAACCTGTACAACGGCAGTTTCTTCCTTATTTAACCGAGTCCATGGTGCCACGACTTTGTCAACTGTTATGATCATTCGATCACCTGTTACTCTGTGAACAATACGACGTGATATGGCTTTGCACGCATCGGCCGCATCTTCACTCTGATAATGATAGACATGTTTATGCGCATACTTATGTCCATACATGGATGTATATATGTATGTATATACTTGAACTTGATACTTGAACAGCCCGTCCTCACTGGTTGAGCGGGCCCCAGCACAATCTTGAAATCCCGAGGTCAGCCTGGTCAAAGTCTGCCCCAGATCGTAACCAGCACAGGTGTTCGTAGCCCTTGTGGATCAGAGGGAGATTTGCCACCATGCGACTTTGATACCAGGACGGTGGTGGATCCTGGTATTGGTTTACTCTCAGCTAGGCTTCCTGATGGAAAAGCCGGACTCCTCACCTTGGGAGGCCCAGCCGGGGTGATGAATCCCACCGTTGTACATCGCAGCCCGACACCCAGGAAGACCTCCTAGCCACGATGAGGTGGTAAACCGTTGGGAGGATGTATATATATACACGTACATATATGTAAATATGTATACACGCATGTACGTATATGTAATATGTCACAGCATAAGTATGTAAATGACGGTTTTTCGTCACACTGTGGCTGGGTGTTCCTGGGTGTCGGGTACAGCGGGAGATTCACCTCCCCAGCAGTCTCCCAAGCTAAGAGGGAGTCCAGTGTTTCCATCAGGAAGGCCATAAACCAATACAACGATCCACCAACGTCCTGGCATCGAACTTGGTGCACGGTCGAAATCCCCCTCTGATCATCAAGTGCCACAACTGCCTGTGGCGGTGACGACCTGGGGTGGACTTTAGCTAGACTGACCCTGAGTAGAGAACCACAATAGCTAAGCCAGAAAAAAAAATGGAATTTTTGCTGGGCCCGCACAATCAGTGAAGACGGGCCACCCAAGTCTCCAAGTATGTATACGCACAAACCTTTTGTCAAACTACACAGCAGGATCATATTTTGTTGACGGTAAAAACCTAATTAATATGCCGTTTACCTTTGCAAACATCAGAATACTGAAACATACTTTTAGAAGAAATTCGACGTCTCCTCTAGGTGTCGTTGAGACTAGTAATGGCTTAATATCCTCAATCTGTTGGTGTAATTGTTTCATTATCCAGGGCACAGCAAATTTCCGTCCAAATGGAATCTAAAAACGATTATATTTAAAAACTAAAAACTAGGATCAAATGTAAACCAAAGTCTACGAAGGAAAACGTCACGCACCTAAGAACTCATAACCTGGCTTGACAGCAAAAATCCTTACTGGTTACTAGCCAGTACTGAATAAAGGTAAAAAGAAACGCACTTTGATCTTATAAACTATTTCAGTGTTACGCGCCACACCAGCCGCACTTCGTAGTGTTTGTTCGTCCTTCTTGCCTCTTCTAGAGAGACCTTGCCCGTGCATTACACGACCGGCCAGCATGTTGATGACACGGGTCACAGTACCCTGCTTCGGTCGTGGCCTTTCTTCTGCAAATTGTAACTAACAAATCGTCATGATTACCATATAAACTACTGCTTTTCTTTCTAATAATCAAATAGGTAAAATAGGTAAAAGGTAAAGGTAGGTAAAATATGAGAACAATCAAGACTAAGCTACCTCGCATTGAATAGATCAATAACAAAGCTGTTCACGCTATAAACACTTAGTACCCTCAAACTACTTGAAGCATGAGGACGACTATAGGATGCTAATGACCTTACAGAAAAAGTATGAAGCAAAACGCTAGTAAGCCCCAAAGTACAGCCAGAAACATATATCGAGAACGGTTAAACCTGTCTTCAAAATAAAAAGTCGTAGAGTATCCAAACAAGACAGAAACACCACCTTCTTCATCATCGACGTATGAACTAGCGATATCCGCATCCAAGCGTGAAAAGCGATTCTTCGACAGATGCTTCACATCATGGCGATTGTAACGACTTATGGGCATGGGATCTGAAATCAATCAAACTGTGGCGCTCAGTAAGTGCTGTGCGGTCAAATCAGTCCTGAATACACAAAACGCCGTCGACCAGAAATCAGCAAGGAGAGAATTTACGAGAAATGAGACCTGTGGGACAAATACAGCCCTCACGGGTTCCTCCAGCGGTCCGGAGACGGTCAAAGGTGAGAACCGCGGTAACTCACGTGACGCAGGCTCGTGACGTTCACACATTTTCGAAATTAGCATTAGAGCAAGGAAACCGCAAACGCGCTTAGCACTCCGAAGCTTGTACTACGGAAGCACATCCGAACGAACGGCAGACTGATCCAGATCGACTTGGAGACGGACAGATGTATGAAGAATCGATGCGACGAGTGAGAGAGATCGCATGCGTGCAAATTGGGTGTGCAAGGAAAGTTCTGTAGCATATAGCCTTGCTTCGGGTGAATTGAATTGGTATTAGGGGAGTACAGCATGTGCTATATTTCGCTTCTATCTTAGATCACTTGATTTGTTTACTCGTTAGAATAATGAGCTGCCTACTTACTTGGATATTTAGACGGCCCGTTCTCATTAGTTGCGTGGGCCCCAGCATATTCTCCACTTTTCGGAGTTTTGCTGGTTTAGCCATTGTGTTTCCCTGGAGTCCCGAGATTAACCAGGCCAAAGTCTGCCTCAGGTCGCCACCAGAATAAGATGTCGCGGCCCTTGTGGATCAGAGGGAGGTTTGCGACTAGTTTGATTCCAGGACAGTGGTGGACCCTGCCATTGGTTTACTCTTAATTGGGTTTCGTGACGGAAACGCTGGAGTCCTTCTCAGCATGGGAGTTTTTGCTGGGTGGATGAATCCTCCCGCTGTACATTGCAGCCCGACGCCCAGGAACACCTCCCAGAAACGATGAGGAGGTAAACCGTTGGGAGGAATGCGGCGTTTGACGTAGTAAATTGCGTATGAATATATCTTTCCACGATTTGAAGAAGGCGATACTGTCGAAGCGTCAGCTTTAACGGAATAAAGAATGGCGTAACACCTCGTGCTTGCTGAACAAGAACCTAGAGAATACCACTTACACTCATGGAGCGATAAAGCGAAGTCTCTATAATTCTACGATGCTGTCAATCCATCAAGGCTTTTGGTATTCGAAGTATTACTGTTTATTATTAGCTGTTTCTTGATGAGCTTATTACACTATTTATTCACAAAAACTGACGTTCCGGCGGATTTCGCTTCTTCAAAGCCTGGAAAGCTCAAGTTCAGTGCAATCCAATGAGCCAAATAGCTCCATAGCCAAGGCAGAAAAAACGCTAAACTAAGATTTCAAATCACATTGAACACATAACTTCTTTGCACACTCACCGTTTCTATGAATCTCATACTGAGTATTCCACCTTGAGATCAACCGCACTGAGGTCACATGGAAACGTAATGTGCGCCTCACACATCAAAATATGTCTTAAATAATAAAGGAATTTTTCCGCTGATGGGGAAGTAAATGGCTCGAAAAAACGAGGTGGTCTGTGTAATCAGAGAACCATGCAGTTCAATTTGTCCCCGTCGCACCATGGGTTCTTCATGAACTGGGTCTTCGTCCCATTTATGCACCGCCCACTCATTTTTCCCTGCTTCAATGAGATCACTGAGCATCGTTTTTCTTCTATTCGTAAAAAAAATAAAACTCTCTTATTCGTACTTCCTAGAAGCATAACGATGTCGTCCGCATAACGAAATTTTGGTAGCATTGTTATTTCGTTGTCCACTGCAGTGCTGCAGTAAACGACTTTGGCATTCAGGTTTTGGCATAAACGGCATTGTGCCGCCTTTTCGAGTCCCATTTCCCGTGGATATGATGGGATATCGATGAAACAGCTGAATACTTGTGTTGCAGTTTCAATGACAGTCAGTATTCGTGTATAGGACTAATCCACTCGTTAGTCAAAAAGCGCTGATAGGATTTCATTCATTTCGACGCTGTCAAACGTTTTTTTATAATTTTAACTTAATATTTACTGCCTACTCTTTTTTAACGGCAGGGTGTACATTGCGAAATATAATTTCAACGATGCTGAGATATTTGCAAAGCTCCGGGCCCCAGGTGGTTGCGGTGGGGAACGAACGGGCTATTGTCATTTCCGGGGAGTAACGCGTTCACCACTACACCATGCGGGTCCTTCGTTACGCCTGTCTCTCAGCTAGCCCCATCGAGCTTTTGCCATCAGCAATCACCCGTCAGCGGGATTGATTTGGAGAGCCCAAATCGGTAATGAACCCAGTTAAGCTGAGGCCGCAGTTATAATCACAATTTTAACCTATTATTTACTTTTAGAGACAAGGAAAATAGCGCGTTCGTTCCCCACCGCATACGCCTACGTTTTTTCTATAGTCGATGAAGGTTAGGACAAGGGGCAGGTGGTGCTTCCGATAGATTTCCATGACACGGTTTCGATGTGGTTTCTGCAGAATTCCTGTCAGAACACTGCCCGCTCGACTGGTTGTGCCTTATCCAAGATCTTCGATATTCGCAAAAGAATAATCTTCGTGAGCAGCTTGTATAGTAAACAGCGAGCATACTGGACGACAGTTACCAAGGTTCCCTCGGTCACCCCTTTTTGGCAGGATTTTTTTTAACTTTATGAAGGTTCTAACTTCTCGTCTGAGAAAATTCTGCATTAGTCTGAGGTTGGAACAAAACTTATTTAGCGATAATGGTTAAGAACTTTGAAACTCCATCCTTTTCTTCGAGCGTTTGCTAGACGGCAAGAGACCCCAATAGTTGAGAGCGCGGACAATAAGGGGTAGACTGTACTTCATAAAAATTAAGCGGTGGCATGATATTCGTTGCCATCAGCATCATGCCTACTTCTTCACAATGAAGAGTTCATTCTTGAAGTACTGACTCATCCAGCGTTGAGTGGATCATGTCTTTATACCAACTTATCAGCTCTTTTCTTTTAAAAGTATCAGCGTCATCAAAACGAGGAATGAACTGGGCAAGACATTTAGTGTTTTAATCTACGCCTTTCGTAAGACGAAGAAATATACCCTAGAAAGGCTGTCCAAAGATTTTGGCTTCAACTCAATCATGGGTCGTACCCTGAATGGGATATTTATTTCGTTATAGAAGACACTACAGGGAAATTCGTTTTTTCAGAACTATCTCAAATGCTAGTTCTTTAAAAAGCCAAGGGATATTAACTGAATGGTGTTCTAATTCATGTGTGGAATTCTAAAGCTAAAATTCCAGACAGCATTCGCAGATGACAAGGATTCCGTTATTGTTGTGATCTGCACAGTAGATGTGATTTCGTAACCCCAAAGTAATGCTCTTTTTCTGCGCCATCACATTTGGCGAAAACATCTTTGAAGTAGTGGATACCAACTTTTCCTAGAATTAAGAGCGAGAGGCCTCATTTCAGAGACCATACATCGGCCACGTCATCGTAAGAACACCTTAGCACAGCAATTTGTCGGAAGCAAGGCTTGATGTTAGTGGTCCGTGGGAATAATCTGTTCCATCACGCTATTACCCACCGAGAGCGATTATGATCCGTAGAGGTAAATGCACGAAAAGTGTTTAAATGTGCTTGTGTGGGCAAGCACACTACATTTTTAAAAGTTAAATAGCACTTTTTGTCCTCACGGAAATGAGCACGTGAGGCCTATCTGTGTCAAAATCATCAGCAGGACTTCTTGGAAACGTCCTTGCTTTCCTCTTATGATCCATGTCTCGATGTGGTGTCTTCGTCGTAGTGTGTAAAGTTATAGTATTATTTCGCTATGTGCCTGATAAGAATGAACCGAGCCTTAGTTGTTTTTTGTCCTATTATTCCACTAGCTCGTAAGTTTGTCGCAGCATTGCCTTATCGGGGGCTCTTTCGATGTTGGTGAATAAACAATAGATTATAAAAATTAGCAAACAAACGAGTATCTATTCATAGAAACGGCAGCAAGCGAGGTCATTAGTGTGCCATTCTCTATTATATTGGCGAACTACTTTGCAACATGACCCCAATTTTTGATCTGAACCGAAAAAGCACAGCAGGCTGTTTGCTCTTCCCTTCGACTTCTTGGTCAGGCACCCAAATAATAATTCTAGCTATCCAGGTTAACTTATCACACTTTTCCTGGAACTCGGCTTAAAACGATTTCAGACCAATCCAGTTCAAGTTCTCTTGCACAGGAGAGGGAGAGATAGAATATTTATTGGCACCAGCTCGAGTTCTATTTCAGTAGACACGCTTGCAACACTGATCCTGTGACGAGGTTCGGATACATTCATCCTCGATGAAATCTGAAAATAAAACGCAGGGAAGAATGCATAATTATCACGCATGGCTCGACCGGGGAGCCAGTAAATCGTCTATTTCTCGTAGGATATAAGGTAATATACAACCATACAGATGCTAACTAAGATGCTATAGCAAAGTTTGTAAGTGTAATTCCATACAAGATAGTTAAAAATATCGTCCATTTTCGTCAGCGCCATTGCGTTCTTAAGTGCCTCAATGACCGATATGGATCGGTCCTTGTTGGTTGTCGAACCCAGATGCTGTGGAATCATGGTAGCTCAGTGGTTTGTACATCAATCGAAGCTGGCAAAGACGGCTGGAAAATCCATATTTGTAAATACAACGGCACTGCATCCTTATGCTGCGCGTGCACCTGATACAGATCAAGATTATGCGCCGGCGCGGATAGAAAGCTGTCTACCCCTTAAGCCAACGTATTCATTGCCAAAGAGAAAAAGACCAATTGATCCGTGCTTGTATAGAGAATTCTCTATTTGACAGAGAAATTTTCTGTACAAGCTTCGTCTGCATCAATGAATGTTCAGCACCTTTCCAGCATTTTCTGCAGCGGACAAAAGTGGGTAGGTGCCCAATTCCTTCATTTTCGATGGTTCACCGGGCAGTCTCTATGCGACACCTACCGATATAAGGAAGTGAGCGGCTTGGGGAGCTTTCAAGCTTCTTATTTAGTGCAACCTGATTCAATCGCTTGAGCAGAGAGTTCTTTTGAAGAGTATAAAAAAGCTTGCATAAAAAGTAGATATGAAAGCGATGCAGCTGCTAGTACGGAATGTTCTTATGAATGCGATACTATAGCTTGTATAGAAAGCACATCTGGAAGCAGTGCAATAACTTGTGCAGAAAATCTGTAGTATTGTATATTTTTATAAATCTCATTTTTTGCACTTCTGCTGCTTGTAACTGAATAACAAAATGATTGTACTTCTGACAAATTTTGACGGTTAGAATCTATGATATCAAGAGAGCTATTTCGACAAGTCTACTTCTACTAGTTCAAACTCAAACGTAAGCGTCGTAGACGGATCGAAACGCTAATGAGGTTCCCACTTTTACCTTTTTTAAAACGACAACGACATGGACAAGGGCCGTTATTGACTGTGATACACGTAGTAGTCGGCTCGATACTCGTCTAGATCGAGCATATTCTCCCGAAGTCCTGAGAGAGCCAGCCTGGAGCGTTCTGAATCGACAAGCGGTGCCTTTGTCACCTACCGTAAGGTTTTTTATTAACTTTAATTCATGATTGAACACAAAGGTGAGTTATGTTGTGCCGCCAAAGTAGTAAAACCCTTCACCGGCTTAAACACAGCATAGCGGGTTTTTTTCGACACCAAACAAAGAACTTTTGACAACTAGACGAGTTATAGAGATAGAAACATCATAAATTTGTAGATCGGCGTGCAGGTTTTTCTAGTTTCGGCATGGAATCTGTTTAAGGGTGTGGTTAGCAGCGTGGATCGTAATGAATCTTTTCGAGGCTACCGCATGACCTATGGTGGAACGGCTAGATTATATAGGAATACCAAGTAGTCAAGATGATTCGGTCGGAGTTTGCTGCTCGCCTTTGTGTATGCCACGCGGGACTTCTTGTAAGTAGCAGTCACAATGCCGGAAACCTCAAACTTGGGTAATTAAACCGTTTATCATAATTATACAACAATTATGGCATAACAATACAACTGTACAATTAATACAACAATGGGCTGTGAGTAGGCGTAACCTGATCACTGGTGTTCAGGTTGCTTGTGACTGAAGAGATTGGGATAACGGCACAACTGTGTAATTAATGCAACGATGATATAGGTAATACAATAATGTGTGATATTTGGCGATATGTAAGCTGAGTGGATAAAGATGGAATTGAGATGGTAACAAGTGATATTCGGCGATATGTAAGCTGGGTGGATAAAGGCGGAATTAAAATGATAACAAGTGATACACTTGAAGGAATTAACGCGGACACTGGTGTTGGAGCACTAAGGAATTGAGGGACCGGAAGCAGACCGGTCGAACGCGGCTAAGATTTCAGGACCAGTCCTATGGGCTGCCTGTATTACATCTGAAGTGGGTGGAGCTTTGCTAGAGGGAACTGAAGGCGGCGTCCAGAGAGGGGTTGCATGTGCAATGGTGCAGGTGCCTGTTCGGAGACTTTTTTGGAGCGACAGATGCTGAGAAGTGCATTCAGCTGGCTGCTGCTGATTCCCTTTCCAGCCACCTGCGAGGCAATTGCATGAAACGGTTGTTAAGAGATGATTTACCGAATGTGCAAGGATAGATGTATGACGATTACGAATAGATAGGTATTGTAGAAGGCATAAGGTTATAATTGTTCTACATAGAGAACATTCCAATATTCGTGGAGAATGTTCTCTATACGACCACTCGTCCGCCTTCTCTCCCCCATGACAGACTAGATGCCACGCGACCTGCAATACACATGGCGTCGATGCGCCTATCGGCCGACTCTAGTCCATTTGTTGGCCGATAGAGTATAAATTTAATGCACATGATATCTTGGACTTAGGCATCAGGTTTAGGTCTAGGAGCAAAAACGAAATATCCACCTGAGCCTAGTCAGAAACGGCGGGAATTGGAGCCTATGGAAACCTAAGATGCCACTGGAATAGCCACTGAGACCACACCGGTCTTTGCACGTAAGGCGCCAAACGAGCCCAGCAGGAGCTCGGCTATGGATAGGGACATACTGAAATTTAAGATAAGAATGAAGATCTGCAAAATACTGCTGCAGTCCGTTATCATCCACGAAGGTTATCCAAATTTTTATGTGTAACTTCGACTGCTGCTTAAGGATTTTCCTCTCAACACGAATGGGTGGCCAGACGTAACATCACGCTAGAAATGTAAAATATTTAAGGTTCAGCTGATAACCACCTTGTTTGCATTCCATAGCGGTTCATTTGACTGGCTGTTGCGAATATTTTGCAGTATGCTTTAGCACTAGTCCTGTTCGAGATGTATCAAAAATATTAGATCTGCAAAACTGTATTATTGTTAAGGAAGGCTAACTTCCCCAGATACCTATCGTAAAAAAAAACACCGTTTCATCAGGGCTGATAACTGTGCTTAAATACGTTAAAAAGTGTAATTTTGCAATAAGATCATAATTATCAGCTCTCGAACTTTTCGCAAAGAAAGCTGTGTGGAAAAAGTGTCTTTGCCAGAGTCACAAGTGATTAAATTTGCTTTTTCCGGGACCGGCGAAGGTTCGATAGGTTTATACAAAAGGCTATTCCTCAACAAATAATTGGAATGGGCCGTCCAACATGCGTTTTGAGAAAACGGGCCATCTAAACAGAAGTTAATATAGGCATCGCCTGAAATCGAGTATTAAAACTGAGCCGACCAGCACTGCAACGTGTGATGCTCACGATCCCCACATCAATTCATGAGATTAGCCTCTACCTTCTTCAAAGCCACGAACCATTGCTCATCATGAGAAGAAATGGTTCTCACGGAGCACTGGGAGGATGGAATCGGGAAAGTGGGCGCGGGTGGTTCCTCAGAGATTGCTTAACGTCAAAAGCTTCCATTATCAGAGAGTTACGCTTCAAAATTGGTTGTCGAAAATATTTAGTATTAATTTCTAAATCCAGGATCTCTAATTTAACCCGGTTTTCTTGTACTGCCCATTGTTACCATGATTTCGTTGAAGGATTTCTATACAAACAATTAGCTGAATTCCACTTAGATGCGCTTGAAGAACTCTTTGGATTCTATGAAGACAAGAAGTTCTCTGCAAGCAGAAAATCATTCATTTCGACTTACCTTGGAACACGCAACATAGAGGAGTCGGCGACGTCTCTAGTTATTTCGAAACTAACTCTAACCATGATGGGGCTCCCATGAAATTACTGACAATCTCATCATAACCGTGCAAAGAAATGGCTGTCGATTTGTTCCGAGAAGTGCTGAGTGTTTATCGTTACACTACGGGACCAACTGAAAGCTTCGGTAACGAGAACGAAATATGCGCGTAGCGCTTTAGAGAGTGCCTATAGATAATTTCGTTTGCAGTGAACCTGTCCATCCTCATTCAATAGTGTCTCGAGTGCAAGTTTTATCTACTGAATACTGCAGTAGTATATGGGATCATGATGATGGATGAGGAAGGTGGATGATAGAGGACGAGAAGCGAATAAATCCGTTGAATAAATTGTCTTGGCTGCAATTCATGCTGGGATCAAACGTCTTATTTTTCGGTTTTACGAGCCGTAGACAAAGATGAGAGCCGCTGTGTTTCTTCGCAATAAAATTGGGTTGGCTGATCACGCGGGAATGTCCTCGTAGCCTCTCAACTAGTCGCGTTGCCTCATGGCAGAAATTTGTTTCTGAAATGAACGTGACCACTACTTCGAGAAACTTCTAAAACGGCTCTTTTAGATAGCTTACTATAGCGCTTTGGACTCGTTCATAAATATTGGGAGGCATTTATCAACACAGGAAAGATTTCATGTTTTTCCCACTGTTTTCTTTTAATTAGTTCATGCATGTTCTTAGGAAGCCTTCCTGACAGCAATGTTGCAGAAAATGCTGTGGTGAACATAGCCATCAATCTCATTTACCTCCACCATTTTCATGCAGTAAACCCTTACCAGACTACGTGTTACTGGAAGTAAGCACGCGAAGTTCGAATCTATTGCCATCTAGGCAAATGTACTTGCCCACGGCGTAAACCACAGGCCTTCGTCAAGCAGTTTGCATCCTCGCTTGGGCGAGTAACTATGGCCCTCTTAAGGTAGCCAGCAGTCCTGTCAGCGCACCAGACCCACTAAGCACCCCATTGCCCGAAAACAACAAAGGACAGGTAGCAAAATGAAACAAAGTTTCGAAAAACTGGAGCAAGGAGGTAGACGGAGCGGTTATAGTTATAATAATGGATAAATTCAGTCACTTCGCAGCGGAACTTTGTAGGGGCTCACACGGTGTATATTTCATCACTACCTTTCATCACCTGTCTCTCCTCACTCACGTTCCAGACGTTAATTTCAACCAGAAAAAGTCCTTCATTTCCAATGAAGTAATTGAAGCTACAAGACCTTGCTTAAAAAGGCCCGATCTAGAGATTGGTGCACTTCAATACACACGTGAAGCAAATAATTCTATGACGAATTAAGACGACGTGACGTGGAACACGGCAATGCAGTAAATTATCCCCGACCTTCTTCCCAATACTTCCATTTTTCCCACGACCGACTTTCTATTAACCTCGGTATTGTTCGAGTAATTCTTTGTATTTTTGTTGAGCAAACGCGAGGTGGTATTGTTCTTTATTCACGAATAAGCTGACGTTTCGGCAGATTTCGCCTTCCTCAGAGCCTGGAAAGGTCAAGTTGACAGCAATCCATTCGGCCAGACGCCTCCATAACCAAACAAAGAAACTCTAAACCAAGATTTCAGTCACGTTGAACACAGCTTTGCACACTCACCGCTTTCTATGAGGTTTCCACTG